>PVIA01010229.1:0-21955 GCA_004024845.1 Tonatia bakeri | reverse complement strand
CATAGCTCCATCTACTTCCTTTTTCTTACAGAGATTGCTGGGAAGCAGAAAAGAATAAGATCCTGGAGATGTTATCAGAATTTCAAAAAGTTCACTAACAGATCTTTGCAGTGTAAAATCAGTTGAGGGAGGGCTGAGTTTAAGTTTGGGGCAAAGAATTGTATAGGTTTGCATAATTAAGAGGAATTTTTCTTTGTTTTGCCTTTTCATGGGGCAGAGAAATAGTGAGGGAGATAAAAGAGGAAAATCACTGGTGTTAAGTGATCTGTTATACAAGTTAGTATGCAGCTGTCATACTAACAGGAGAAAGTAAAAGAGGAAGTAAAGATGGGGAGATTCACTAGAATGAATGCATTGCTGGACCTTGAGAAAAAGTGGGCGTGATATTAATAAGCAGAGCGGTCATTTCATGTGGAAAAAGGCCCAAGCTGTGGCTCCAGCCTGCGATTCATTTGGTGGGTTTGTGGGAAGGCCTGGTAAATGACTGCTTGGCTTGAACAGAGGAAAAAGCAGATAGTAGAAGATTCGGTCAATGAGATAGGTTGATTGTATGAATGCCAGGCTAATGGGTGGGAAACATTAGATTTCTGAGTAAAACAGTGACTGGATGCAAGGAGTATTTTGGTAGTGATTCTGACTATGGTTTCTAAGATGGGTTGGAGGGTGCATGGACAAGATCAGGGCTGTAACCCCCTTCATTCTTGCTTTTACAAAGACATAGGGTAAAATAAAGTTGAAATATACAGCACAGATTTCTAATGTAGCTATGCCATCTATTAGTTGTGTGTGTACTACACACCAGGTCACTCACATCATAGTATGAGCTCTGTGGATATATTTCCTTCTCTTTTTTTGCATGAGTTTTAGACATCAGAAGATGTAGATGCTGAAGATTTGTCTTTGAAAGTAATTGTCTTGTTCTTCACATTTATATGCTTCATTAAATCTTTTAGATTAGCTCCTGGGGCTAAAATCCATATTCTTCTGACAGTCTTCCTTTCGGCAATGTGTCTCCGAACAGTTCTCTTTTCAGCTATGTTGTCCTTCCCTCATCTTTCAATATTTTCTCAATCGATTTTACCTACACTATCCTCCAACGATATGGTAACATGTTATTTGATTAACCATTCACCCTGTGATCATACCATTGTAAAACACACCTGAAGAAAACTTTTCTTTTTGTCAAAATGTATAATATTCATGTTGATGAGATTAACAACTTTATGGTGTTCATGAAGGACATCATATGTAATTTAGGGGTTAGTCTGGCATACTATGTATATGTAACCAGCAGCTAAATGTGAGTATATGGTATTGAAAGTTTAGGACAGCAACATAGTCCCAGGACTTTTTATTCAGGATCTGAAACAAATGAAAATGGCTGGAAAACAATGAGCCCTGTACTACTATGACATATTACTGAAGCACATGCTAGCTGAGAAAGGAAAATTCACTTGATTTAATAGCCAAAAACAATTGAGATGATTTCTATCACAGCTAACCTCTAAGTTATTAGAATTGAAAAGTTAAAATAGAAAATGGCACAAGGACAGTGTAAAGCTCCATGGTTTGATACCATGAATCTGAGCCTAGTCAGCCTGTCATTATTTAATGGATTGAGATAGCCTTGGTAGATGGTGAGTCTGTGAAGGTCTCAAGGTTATTCAAACTCAGTTTACTTAGGAAGGAAGAGGAAACTATACCCCATTTCCTTTTATTGTGTCCCATAAAGAAATCTTTTTAGTAGTTTCATTAAGGAAAGGAAATCCCCAATATGCCCTTTTCACATATCTGGGGTAAAATAAGTTTTTAGAATCAGCGTGGGCCCTAAGCAATCCTATGCTTTCTAATGTGCTAAGGGAGGTGGAAGAAGAATGGCAAGCCATGTGATGTCTGCCCTCAGGGAGCTCATCCTTGACTTAGGATTGTTGAATAGTTCTGTGTGATACAAACCAAGGTCAGCATAGGTTGGACAGCTGTGGAGAGCTTCCTGGAGGAGGTTAAACTTCTGGGCCTTGAAAAGTAACATGGAGAGAAAGGTGGGCATTTTTACTAGCATGAGAAGAGAATAAGCATGGTGTCTATAGGGAAAGCCTAGAAACCCTGTCCAGCTGGAGCAGAGAAGCAGTATATTTAGGGAAGAGTGAAAACTAAGGTTGGATGGACAGGATGCTCCCAGTTCTGAAGGAGGGGCCTTGAAAAACTACTTAGTGTTGTCAGCAGTAATAGCCACTATATTCCATGAGGCAGAGATGGGCCATGCAGAAAAGGATATTTTGTGGGGGACATTCCTTTTAAACACTTCTAGAGCATTCTATAATCCAAGTTAAGTAAAATGAATTGTGGTTATTGTTATGGCTCATAAGTTTCTTTAAACCAACCTCAAGTTCAGTTGTCCATATCTTTCATGACTCATTCTATGGCTTTCTCCAAATAGATAAGGTATCCTTGCACAAGGACTGGAACTTAACTTCATAGAAGTTTTGATCCACTGTCTGTAGGAGCTACTTTTCTGGAAGCAGGAATATTTGTACTTGGTACTAAAAATCAACGTATGGGGAGGAGTACAGAAAAGAACAAATAGCACTTTTTGTGAGTGAACAAACAGGTTTAAGAGCTCTTCACCCAACCCCTGAAACATTTTCTTTAGGGGGTTCCTCCAGAGTTAAAGTCAAACCCATTTGCCAGCACATGTAAAGTTGGGTCATTAGAATGCCTCCTTCGTCAGGGCATGAATTTTGTTATGCTCATTTTTGTATTTTCAGCACCAAGAATAGTGTCAGGCACACAATAGACCATCAACATTTCCCTTTTTGAATAATGTGTTGTTGAATCATTGAACTTTCAGCTCTTGACACAGAGGTTATTTGAATAATCATCTTTATTTTAAGCTTGTACATTTAATATTGTTTTTTAAAAATAGCAGCTGTATTGAGATGTAATTTCCATAACACATATGAAGGGAGGCCCAAAAACTGGAATTTATGTATAAAAAATAGTGTATTTATTCTTACATGTTTAAACTTCAGTTACCTTCAAAGTACCATCTATTTCATGCAGTACACCTATAGAGATGTTTTTCTCCACTGTTCAAAATGGTTTTGAACTTGTCAGTTTTGATACCTTTTTAGTACTTCTGACGTTTTTTGTTTTACCTCTTCCACATTGGCAAAGTGTTTCCCTTTTGAGGACTTTTTTTGATTCAGGGAAACAAAAACAAAAGTCTCTTGAGATGAACGGGACTGAGTGAATAAGGAGGATGGGGCAAAGGGTTTATGCTGTTTTTTTGTGTGTGTGTGAAAAACTGAACATTCAGCAGTGCAGACAGGTGCATTTGTAAATCACCCATAATGAAATGAGCAAACGTGTTGCAAGAATCTTCAAAAAGAAATTCACTGAAGCTGAATGCAGCCTCTCAGAACAAATCTAGCTGGTACGCTAGTACAGATGGGTTCCTAGAACACTCGCCTAGTGGAGGAAGCTTGTGTTACAAGGGGCCAGCCCTCCAGAAGACAATTCTGGGTTCTTCTGCCCCCCCCCTGCATAATTCACCTTTTACAAGTATACACTTGACACTGTTCCTGGTGATGTAGATTGATGCAGCGCTATGGAAAGCAGTGTGGAAGGTTTTCAAAAAATTAAAATTGGAGCTGTCTCATGACCCAACTGTATCCAAAGGACTATATCCTTAGGACTATATCTGAAGAAACGGAAAACACTAATTTGAAAGAATATATGAACCCCTATGTTCATTGCCACATTGTTTAAAATAGCCAAGATATCAAAGGTTGCTTCGATGGACCCAAGTGCCCATCAGTGAATAAAATAGCTGTGATACATATATCCAGAATGGAATAGTACTCAGCCATAAAAATCTAACCTTTTGGGACAGCATGGATGAACTTAAAAGTATTATGCTAAGTGAAAAAGACAGAGAAAGACAAATACCACCTGATTTCACTTATGTAGAATCTAAAGAACAAAATAAACAAACAAAATAGAAACAGACTCGTAGAATCAGAAAATAAACTGACAGTTGTCAGAGGGGAGGGGGTTGGGGGCTAAGTCAAAGGTGAATGGATGTCCTGGCTGGTGAGGCTCAGTGGATTGAGTGTGGGCCTGTGAACCAAAGGGTCACCAGTTTGATTCTCAGTCAGGGCACATGCCTGGGTTGTGGACCAGGTCCCCCGTGGTGGGGGGCACATGAGAGGCAACCACACATTGATGTTTGTCTCTCTCTCTCTCTCTCTCTCTCTCTCTCTCTTTCTCCTTCCCTTCCCCTCTCTCTAAAATAAATAAATAAAATCTTTTAAAAAGGTGAATGGATTAAGCAGTACAAATTGGTAGTTATAGAACAGCCATGGAGATGTAGATTGTAGCATAGGGAATACAGTCAATAATATCATGATAACTATGCATGGTGACAGGTGGATATTTGAAACATTGAAGGGACCATTCCATAAAGTATGTGATTTTCTAACCACTATGCTATACATCTGAAACTAATGCAAAATAATGTTGAATGTAAACTGTAATTGAAAAAAAGGAAAAGGAAGGACATGTAAACGTCAGTTAAAAATGTGTTAAGAAAAATGTGTACTAAAAAAAACCCATACAGTTGAATGGTTTTTATTAATTCAGAATTTTTTCACGATCACCACTAATTCCAGAACATTTTTTATACCCCAAAAAGAAAACCATTAACAGACTCTCCACATTTCCTCCTCACTCAGCCTCTGGCACTTACTAATGTGCTTTCTATCTCTATGGATTTGCTTATATTGAGCATTTTATATAACCAAAATTGTACAATGTGTGGTCTTTTATGCCTGACTTGTTTATTGAGTTAATTGTTTTCAAGGTCCATCAGTGTTGTAGTAGTATCAGTCCTTTGTCTTTTTATGGTTAAATAATATTCCATTGTATGAATATAGCACATTTTGTTTTCTAATTCATCCACTGATGGGTATATTTGAGTTGTTTCTACATATTCTGTTATTATGAATAGTGCTACTATGAATGTTTTACACAAGTTTTTGGGTGGACATGCATTTTCATTTCTTTTAGGTATATACCTAGGTGTGGAACTGCTGGGTTATATAGTGATTATATGTGTAACTGTTGGAGGAACTCTATTTTTCAGAGTGCCTGCACCATTTTATATTCCCACCAGCAATGTTTAGGGGTTCCAATTGCTCTACATTTTTGTCAACACTTGTCGTTGCCTGTCTTTTTTAGAATAGCCATCCTAGTGAGTTAATGTTGACTTTTGAATTATAAATGTGTGATATAAATGTATGTATGGGATACAAGTGTGAAAAATTTAAACCGTTATTCTTTTGCACCAGGCACCAGAAATGGCTCTGACAGTACAATATTTTTCTTTCTGCATCTTTAGTTTGAAGCAGTAGTGTTTTATTTCTTCATGGAGGAAATGAAAAAGAGAGATCAGGGATCTGTTAAAGCATATTTTTGCACCTTTGTGATTCAGAGTGTGGTCATCATAAGACAGCACACAATGGGACTTGAGATAGCAAGGGAAATTCTAGAAATATGTCATTTCACAATGTCTGTAGAAACTGCTTCTGAGCCAGTGTGTTACATTTGAAATTGTATTTTGTATGTGCTCAACTTTTACACAGATCTTGAGAAAATAAAATTGAATTTTATGCCTTTTAAATTTAATTTGAGAGCATGAACCAGGCCATTTCTTTATAATGATTACAAGAATATAGCCAATATATTACATTCATCTTACAGTAATTATAGCCATTTACCATTTATAGAACACATATTTTAGAACACAATAAGTCACATTTATGCTAATAGCCTTTCTGAAAATAAAGGGTTCTATTGTATAAATTCATCAACATTGATAGGGGAAAACAAAATCAATTGATACATCACATCAAAAAGATAAAAATGAAGACCTCAAATATACACCAAAAGCTCTTAGAAATTATAAATTGTTAACTCACATCAAACTTTATTTTTTAATTTTAATTTAATTTTATTTTTAGAGAGAAAGGAAGGGAGGGAGAAGGAGAGGGAGAGAAACATCGATGTGAGAGAGAAACATTGATCAGTTGCCCCTTGTATGTGCCCTGATAGGGGCCCAAACCCCTATCCGAGGCTTGTGCCCCAGTGGAGAACCGAATCCATCATATTTCAGTTTATGGGTCAATGCCCAACCAACTAAGCCACACTGGTCAGGACACTCCCAACTTTATTTTTAGGTGAATAAAATATCTTGAAGTTTTATTATAAAAACTACATGAAAGATGATTTGGTGACATCATTTTCCCCAAGGCTTTGCCAGTTTTACATGTCAAAGGCTTCCAGTGTGAACAGGGTTCCATATAATCCAAGCCCAAGCAACTGACTTAGACTGTGAGATCTGATCCCCCATTGAGGACAAGAAGCCTATTTTTGTGATCTGCTTCCCATTTCCTTCTTTTGGGACTAACTGAAGAATTAAAAGTTGTCTTCCTTTCTGAAGTTATATGCAGAGCACAAAGAAAGTGTTTCAACAGCTCGTCATTCTACGGGAAAAAGAAGAATTCTGATCTGAAAGACACCCCTTCCCCAGGTCCTCCAGATACTTTTTACATTTCTCACTTGTGTTTTTTTGTTTCACACTAATAGGTATAGCCCTCCCCCATTTGTAGATAATATCTCATCAAGATGATAGATTTGAGATATTAAAAGCAATACAAAATAAGACAAATTTAAAAGCCCAGAAAACATTATGAAAGAAAATGAAAGTCACATACAGTCTCATGCCCCAGATAACACAATTTTGGTTTAATTACACTCTTTGTTTATTTTCATTCATTCATTCATTCATTCATTCAGTCTTCATTCCAGTCAACAAATAATTCACTGAGCACATACTATATGTCATTCAGTGTGTTAGAATATGGACTGTGCATATGAATGTTCATAATTTTTAAATAATAATTGTGTTTATAGTTATTGTTTTAGTATCTCCCTTTCCACATAGACTCTAAACTCCAGGGACACCTTATTCATTAAACATCACACTGTGACCACTTACCAGTCATTAAATATTCTTTGAAAATAATATTTTTAATGTCTGTATGATATCTCTACCACAATTTACTATTTTCCTATTGATAATTTAAGATATTTTATATCTTTTTCTATTCTAGTTAACACAATTTTGAACATCATGTTAAAAAGTATGGACATCATTGTAGCTTTTGTTATATTAGCCCAACTGCCCTCCAGAAAAGCTCTACCAATATAAGCACCTAACAGCAGTGTATGAGTTTTTCTCAAATGCAGTTAAGGGATATTTCCAAATGGCAGACTCAAGGAAGTGAAAGGCTCAGCAACCCATCCCAGAATGGCCACCACCACTGGGGGGAAAGAGTTCATAGGAGAATTAAACAATATTTAGGAGAACTCAGTTTAGTAGTATTGTGATTTGGGGCCAAGAATAGTCAATGGTGCAAGTTGTTTATTTTCATGTTTAGGAATTACCTTCACAGAGCTAAGAGTGACCTGGAGAAATGGCATTGACATAAACTTGGAGAGACAATCCAAATACTTACTGCTTCTCTCTATTATGTGTCAGAGCCTGTTATGTGCTGTGAGTGATACTGACATGAACTAAATGCAGTTCTTATCCTCACAGAGGTAAAATCCAGTAGCTGGAAAAATTGTGAGCACTAGTATCTGAACAACCTGGATTTCAGCTCTGATTCTGCTACTTATATTAGCAGTGGCCTTGGAGAGGTTCTGTAATGTCTCTGACTTTTTGTTTCCTTGTCTGCAAAATGGAGTTAATAATAGAGTTGTAATAAGAAGGAAGTGAGATGATGTGTGTCAAGTGCTTAGCAGAGTGCCTGGTGCATAACCCAGAAGCTCTAAGGAAATAACTACCATTGCTTTGGTAATGACTTTTTCTATCATTTAAGGATTTTGTGGGGATTAAATGAAATAATAAATGCAAAACACTTAACATTATGCCAACATCAAGTTAAGATGTGGTAATGATGATATTGACAACAGTGTTGGAGAAGACTAAGAAAACATTTCATAAGTGAGTTTTAGCATTCATAAAAGAGCAACAGAAGGGTAGCTGCCCTTGCCACAGAAAACAGGAGGCTCAGCATGTATTGTTGCTGAAAATAGTATTGGCTGTCTGAGTCCTATGACACCTAGACTTAGGAAAATCAATTGCTCAGAGCCATTGCAAGTTTTGATTTACTGAGCTGTTTGTCACCTCTGCTGTTTGCATCTATTTCTTTTTTATTGTGGTTCTATTACAGTTGTCCCAATTCCACCTCCACCCCCATTGCTCTCCCCTGGCCCACCCACCTCCCAATCCCACAGCCAATCCCTACTCTGTTGTCCATGGGTCATTTATACCTAATTCTTGACTAGATTCTTCCCCTTCTTTCCCCCCTTATTCCCCTTTCCCCACCCTTCTGGTCACTGCCATTCTTTTCCTCATTTCCATGTCTCTGGTTCTATTTCGCTTGTTTGTTATGTTCATTAGATTCCACTTTATAGGTGAGATCATATGCATTTTGACAGTGTGCCTGTTGTTGACCTGGAATTGTTTACCAAACCCAAAGTTTTTTAGGAGTGGATGGTATTTATCTCTTGTGCCATCACTAAAGAATGGCTTTTGTAGTTTGACATTGGACAGGACAATCAAGAGCTCTAATTTTCTGCCAAAGGAAGTCATCAGCTGGAAAAGTTGAAGTGGGTATCTCTGAAATGCAATTGATGAACATGCTTTTCCCCCTGAGCCACTTTCCTGTTATGGGGTGAAAGCTGGTTTATTTCAGTGATGTGTACTGATTTCTCCTCTCCTGAAACCCACCAGTTCAGTGCCCCCAGGTTTAAAAAGGATGAGGACAAATTAACTCTTCTTTTAAATTACTAATGCTGCAGGCTTTGTGAAATAAAAATTTTGCCGAATAGAGAATATTATTGTCTTCTTGATTTCAAAACTTACTTGTTTTCCTGTTACTAATAAAGTACAGGGTATTTTGGGTAGAAAAAGGTGTATTTTTTTTTGTCTGATGGGTTTCATTTGAGCCTCACAAACTTTCCTGGAGATCACAAAGCTATTCTATTGCTACACATTTATAGAGTTCACCCCGAAGAAAGAAAATTAGTGTCTGGTAATACCTTCCTACCTGCCAATTTTACCTGACTGATTCAATCTTTGGAACTGATTTAATCAATGGATCAGCACATTATTCAAAGGGGAAATGCTATTAAACAAAAGCTTTCACAAAGGTTGATGATTCATACAGACACTATTCAGGACTTTTAATCACATTACATAAAAGAAGCAAATTTAAATGTTGTTTATGCCTAGAATTTTGATGAAAACTAAAATATTAAGAAGTGCTTAGGAGAATCCTGTGACTTAGATTTAAATGTGAAGACATTTCTTCTGAGGAAGAAAGCTTAGGGTGTTATACAATAAAGATTGACAACAACAAAAATTACACCGATGGGAAAGTGTAGTCAAAGTGAGAGAAATGAGATGTTGAACATGAAAAGAAAGTTAAAGTGCTATGCCTTGTTCTGGATGGTAAGCATACTCCAGTGGAAGAAGTTCCAGCTTTGCTGACAGAGTCCTGGGTATGCATAGCTCAGCTGTTGGTGAAGTGAATGTCTGTGATTTTTATTTCCCCCATCTGTCAAATGGGTTTAGTAATACTCACTTTCTAAGATGTTTGTGAAGATTGAGATAGTAAGGATTATATCTATTTTTATTTTCCTTATAGAATTTACCAGCATGCATTCTTTATATTTTAAAAATTATTTATGTCCTCAAACTATAATCTAAGTCCCATGGGTATAGTGGGTCTAATAAAGTATTTAGCATCTTTTGGTTTTTAACCAGACCGTGTCATGGGTCACTACCAAAGCCTTCTAGATAAAAAGGAAGATATTTTATGTCCAGGAGAGCCTGACTGGGTCTACTCAGTTAAGTGGAAACACTACAACATCACAGTTAAAAGAAAAGGCTTTGTGTTTAGCCATTTTGGTAGTTTTGAATCCCAGCTCTTTTGCTTATTATCTATATAATCTTGGGCAAGTTATTTAACCTCTCTGTGGTTGTTTTGTCTTCTTAGAAATGAGATAAGAAGGGGAGCAGTGAGGATTAAATGAGATAAAATGTGCAAAGCATAGAGTGTGGGTGCTCATGAAAGGGCAGGTGGGAGGAGCGGCTGTTGCAACAGCAGTGGAAGTATTGCTCCTTGAGGACACAAGTCTGTGGCCATCTTGAAGTCTGCTGGAGCAATAGCTTCATTAGAACTCTCTCTGAGGGAGCCATATTCTTACATGTTGGCCTTTTCTGCCTACCTAGAACCTACTGATTTTGCACTTACTACTATAGAAAGTCTTGGTAATCAGGTCTTTAAGGAGGATTTGAGTTCCAGTCCTGGCTCTGTCATTTTCTAGCTGTGTGACTCTGGGCAAGTGAAGTTATTCCACCTCTCAAGGCCTCATTGTCCTCAGCTGTAAAATGGTAATAAAAACAGTCATTTACTGCATAAGGTTATTGAGAGAATGAATATGATAATCCATGTAAAAGCAATTCATCTAGTTGTCAGAACATGACAAGTGACCTATAAAGGTATCTTTTGAGGTATGGAAGTAAGACTTCATTATATGTGGTATGATTTTAGAATTAGTGCAGTTCATGGAATTAAAATTGTGAGAATTGGTGATATGTACATAGCAACCACATCACAAGAGAATGTTTGTTGGCTCAGAACAGCTCACTTTTCAGCCATTATAGATAAAAAGGATTTCCTTATAGCTCATTAAGGCCTGTGGGCTAAACCCTTGCTATTAAAAGTGTGTTCCATTGACCAACACGGGCATCATGTGAGACCTTGTGAGAAATTCAGAGTCCAAAGCCCTACCCTAGTCCTACCAAACCAGATAAGATCCCCAAGTGACTATCTCTAATCCTAGGGTGTCATTGCTACAATGTTCATTGACACAGTCTCTACATCACTATTATTCAATTCCTACAGTGCTCTAGTTTCTTGGGCTACATATACTATGTACTGTCTTTCTTTACCAAAAGGGGAGTGAGCCCTAGAAAAGCAGAGTGTTTTGTTCTGGATCAGATGACCTGATTAGTGGCAGGGCCAGCATTACATGGCTGAGGCCCCAGGATTCTATTTGCTGACACTATCCTCCATAGCCATTGCCTTTGCAACCCTATCTGCTTCCCTTTCTAGAATCTGCCATCCATTTATCATTCTGTTTTTCCCTTGAGATCCCAGATGGCCAGCTTATTAGTGCTACCTTTCTTAGATATGATGGAAACCATCTCAGGGCAAAATATAAATGACTTAGTAAATTAATAATGAAAAGTCATTTACCAATAATATTGAATGCTGTTGATATGTTTTCTAGCAGTATTTCAGCTTTTTTGGTGCAAGTGTGTGCTATACTGCAGTGGTTTTCACCTTGAAAATCTTGTATAAAATACATATTCCTGGGCTCCATATACAGGGTTTAGGGTTCCTGACTCCAGGCTGGGACTCAGGATCTGTGCTTTAAACAACTTCCCTAAGCAATTGTAAGGTATGAAGACCACATTTTTACAAAATTGTTTGGTTTTGGAGTCAGACTGCTTGACTTCAAATCCAGGCTATGCCATTGACTAGTTGGAAGTCTTCGGACCTTGGTTTCCTCAGGGAAAAACAATACCTGCCACTCAACACAAGGTTGCTATGATTATAACATAGATAATGTGAAACATTTCAGCATAGTGTTGAAACTACGGTTAATACTTAAGAAGGGTTAGCTAGTATTATTTGTTTAAAATCTAAGATATGGTTTTCTGCTAATTAAGGGGAAACTAGTATTAAATGAAGATTGTGCCTACATTAACACACATGTTTCTCCAATTAAATTGAATCATCCTTTAAAGCTTAGCAATCATACCTTCTTGTCCTCGAGGTGTTTCTGATCTTCCATAACTGAAATAATTGTTCCTTTTTATAGATCTCCCATTTGTACCTCCCATAGAAGTTGTTTTATGTAAGAAGTTTGCCTTGCTCTCCCCAGTCTGCAAGCTCTTTTAGGACAAGGGTGTTGTTGTATGTATAGTACGTATACACGAAGTGCTTAGTACTCAGAAGTACTGAAAAACACATTTGCTATATTGACCTGAAGTTCTTGAAGTACAAGCAGTTTGAACTGAAATATACCAGAAATATACCTCTTTACTATTCTAAACCAGGCGAAGTCAGATGTGACAGAATAAAATTAGATGTTGGGTCTTCTCTGACTTGTTTCTTCTGCTGAAGGATGGGAATGAAATGTCTACAAGAAGTGGAATTGGGAGGAACAGAATGAAAACCACACTAGCAATTGCTGTTGTTGTTTTTAAATATATAACCAGATGGAGGACATTTCCTGAAATTGTACCTTTGTTTCTTGAAGGAAGAAAAAGTCCATCCCTGTGAGTGGGTGTCCATTAGCTTGGTGGGTAGGGAAGTCTCAACTTGGCCTGGTGAGGATTTGTGCATTGGCACTCAACAGACAAGTAATGAAGGATATTTCCTTTCAGGATACATAAAACAGGAGGCTGGTTGAATTTTCTACTTTTCAACTGGCTGCTTGAAGATTTATAAAGAATATGTACCAACAGATCCTACACTTTATAAAAAAGGATTTGGTACCTGAGAGATACAATGCACATGTCACAGCATAAACTTTTGGACTGCCGATATTGGAGGGATATTGGCAATCATCTGGAATAAGAAGCAGAGAGCACATACCTTTTATTTTTAGTGTTTCTACCAGAATGTCAATGATTAAGTGCCTTTTATTGCCAGTTTCCTGCATTATGGCCCATTTCAAAATGGTTAGCATTTCTTAAGATTCAAACTGTAGCTCTGTCATTGACTGGCTGTGTGACCTTAGGTATGTCACTTGCCCTCTTATGGCCTCAGTTCCCTTTATAAAAGAATAAAAGTGGGTTGTAAGACCTTTAGGTACTTTTTAGCTCTGAATACAGGAAATTCTCTCATAAAGAGAAATGTGCTATTCCTTTTTTTGGAAAATCCATTCTTTCTTAACAATGAAATGCTAACAGTCCAGTGAATCAAGTAACCAGACTGTAACAGTTTCTATAAGAAGAATCTCACAGATTCTATAAGAAGGTAAGAAACAAGGATATATTCTAAAGTATGTTTCATCTATTAAATCTATTTTGGTATTCCATGTGACATTTGTTCCTACACACCTCATATCCCACACCAACATGCTGTCTCGAAGGGCACACACTGACTTTAAGGACTATTTCAAGAAAACATGTTTTCTTTGATTGAAATCCAAATGTATTGACTGTTTTATCAATATCAGGAGAGATTAGTTTCTATTTGGTGATGGATGACAGTGGTCCACACCACTTCACCTACCAGCTGAACAGGGGGTGACATAGGCAACTTCCAAGACTTGTGGGTTGAGCCATTAGCTGTGACAGTCAGCTTCCAAATCCTCAGTCACACTGTCCTGCTCCTAGCATGGTCACAGTGAACAAGATTAAAAGTGTCAAGCTATAAGATGATTCCTAAACTGATGGCCTAGTGGCATGATCCTGTAAAAGAGACAAGTCCATCTAAAAACTTCTGTACCGGCTGGGACATGGTGATATTTAAGCTCAGAGCAGAGTTCCTTGCAGAGAGGACAACTGGGGTCTGGTCTGTGTGCTACTTCTCTGCACCCTAGTGTAATAGCAGGAAAGCCCTAGAAGATTAAACCTAAGTATTTATAAACTAAATATAATGTATCCCTCTGTTTAGGAATGCCTAGTGAGAATACCACTTACATTTGCACAGAATGCTTGCATTTCACAAAGTAATTTCAAGTGCATTAGCTTATTTGATTCTTAAAATTTTAGTTATGGGACACAGATAGAGCCTATGCTTTTATCATGTTACATGTGTGGAATCAGTCATACCTTTTAATCTCTGACTCTTGGCCCCAAGACCCACTCACTATTCAGGGCTTAAAACCGTGGCTGCTCATCCATGTTTTTTTTTTCTTCTTATTCTAAGATGTTCTGTTATCCAAGCCTAGAGCTGATGTCTACAGGCCAAAGTAATAATAGCAGCTCACATTTATTGAACTCTAACTATGGTCCAGGAGCTTTACATAATTCTCATTTAATCTTCACAACAATCTAATGAAGACGGTATTATGATTGCAATTCTTATTTTGCAGAGTACGAAAATGAAACTCAGAGAGTTTAAGAACCTTGCTCAGGATTACACAATATTAAGTGACAGCTAAGACTCAAACCCAGTCAGCCTGGCTCCAGAATCCATGTGCTTAACCATGGTGGTATGTTGCTAGCAATTGCCTGTTTCCTATCCTTTTCAAAAGGGTTAAGAATAATAAGAAGAGTGGTTATCTCCTGGGCTGTATTAGTAACAAGGGCCCAAAGGGAAATGCTGTTTTAAGCCAGACTTCTAGAATGATCCACTAGGAGCTGATACAATGCCAGTATAGAACAATATGTCCACAGGCCTACTTCTGGGTTCTTTTTGGCTTCTGCCACTCTGACCCCTCTTCCTGACCTCTGCAGCCCTTTTCCCTGCTATCCTTGGCAAGATTGTCGCCTCTCTTGGGACATGCACTACTCTCCCTTTTAGGTGACATGGGTAGGGTTATTGTTGAAAAATATTTCAGATTTAATATGATTTATTTCTTATTTCTAAAAAAGACCTCAGGAAACTCCCAATAAAAAACTGTCTATTAAGTAATTTTAATGTTAGAAAGACAAGCAAGGGAGAAGAGGCAAAATGTATTCCCATCAAAAATTTGTGATGGAGCCCTGGCTGGTATGGCTCAGAGGATTGAGTGATGGCCTGTGAACCAAAGGGTCTCTGGTTGATTCCCAGTCAGGGCACATGCCTGGGTTGTGGACCAGGTTCCCAGAAGGGGGGATGTGAGAGACAGCTACACATTGATGTTTCTCTCATTCTCCTTCCCTTCCCCACTGTCTAAAATAAATAAATAAAATCTTTGGAAAATTTTTGTGATGGAATTCATTTCAAACATTTTATGAGCACTGTGTAGCACATCCTGGGACTGCCATTAAGAATACAGAGCTAAGTAAAACATAGCCCCTGTCCCCTCAAAACTCAAAATCTAATAGTATTAGAATGATCACTTCACTTGAACATTCAGTTGGCTTTGAATTCAGGCAAAGACAATAAGTGGAATGTGATGAATTAACTCATACTTCTCTGATCAATGAAGTTATGCCTCTTAAATGAAGGGAAGGGTCACCAGTTCGATTCCTGGTCTAGGGCACATGCCTGGGTTGTAGCCCAGTTATCCAACTGGGTGTCAACCACTCACACATTGATGTTTCTATTCCTCTTTTTCTCCCCCCTTCCCCTCTCTAAAAATAAATAAATAAAATAAAAGAGAGAGAGAGAGAAACTCCCTTTGTAAAGCAGCAGCGTGAGCCTGAACAAGGACTTCATTATCTGCTTCTACCCACAGGGAAGAAGAGATGCTGGTGAGAGGATGATTGGCCTGGGAAATGGCAAGGCTTGGGATCCACACTTTCAGGATCAAAGAACCTCATGCCCACTTCCAGGATTGTTTTCCCAGAAGGCCCTGGTGCTGGCTGGGCCCCTGCCTTAGTGGGCTCCTGGGGTTTCTCTCTCAGTGGGATCCTATTGGCAGCTTCTTGCCTCCCACAGCAACCTATTGACTTCCAGGCAATCATTTCCCAGGGCTTGTTCAGTCGCTGAGAAGCACAAGTTCTTTTCACTCTGGGAGTTTGCAGATGAGGCCGCACCAAGGAGAACAGATGTACTTTCCCTTTGGAGCACTTTAATCTAGTGAATTGCGCTCAGATAGGTGAAGGGTAATTTTCCTTTTTTTCCTGAATCTTTCTGAAAGTTTACAGGATCAATTATCCAGGGCTTTGTAGGCTTCCCAGCCCCAAACCAGAGGCAAATTAATTTCTTTTCCTTTATTCCTTATATAAGATGTAAGATTCTTAGAAAGTGGATTTTTATTCTTATTATATCCTAGGGAACAATTCCCTTTTCTAAAGTCACATAATCCCAAATGGAATAATTGCAAGTCTTGTTAGTCATCAGAGTTTTATTATTATATTGTTATTGGTTACATATAGAATATTTTTTACTAAAAAGGCAGTGCCTTTGTCCTGAGCCACAAATTTCTTTTTCCTTAAGACAAGAACACTTACACATGAGGAATGCCCAGGTTTCAATAGCAAGTGACTTATGTGTGTTGAGAGCAAAGTGGAAAAGTAGGCATTTACCAGCCCTGCACTCTTCCATTGAATCAAACAATTCTCATTCTTCTACAAACTCATGCACACACACGCACGCTCTCTCTCTCTCTCTCTACACACACACACACACACACAATTTTTCCTTCACTTTGAGTACATATTCTCCTTCTTTTCTTGCCCCACCCTGCTTCCCATTACTGCTTCTGGTTGCCAGGGCTACTGTCTTCCTAACCCTGCTTTTTGTGGTGTGTGCCATTTCTAGGAGCTCACCCAACAAAGCTCTGTTTTTATTTAAAGAAACTGAGTTTTATGGGCAGAGAGAGCTCTCTTCTTCCTGTGTACAAACAGACAGGGAACACATTCCGTCTGGAGGTGTTAGCTGTGCAAAGAATATAGTCTAGAGTCAGATTTCCCAGATAACCATGAGTTGGAGCCAGACCTTTACTTATTAGCTATGTTGCCTAAAGCATATCACTTAACTTCACTGAGCCTCACTCAATTTCCTCAGTGACTTATAAAGAGAATCTACCTCATAGGATTGTTGTGTGAAGATTTGGTAAAATAAGGCATATAATTTATCATAGTGCCCAGCCGATAGTAATCAATAAATACTAGCTATTATCATGTAGCATTGTGATCTTAGCTGTTTTTGTTGTTGAGTATTTTGCATGCCTTGGTTTTGTTTCTTGGCTGCTTCAGAACTCAGAAAAAGCATTTCCATCACCAAATTATTTGTTCTTTTTTATTAAGGTACAATTCATATGCTATAAAATTCACCATTTTAAATTGTAATACTCAGTGGAATTTAGTATACTCAGAATTTTGTGAAATTATCATCACTGTTTAGTAAAACACATTTTTATTACCCCAAAGGAAACCTTGTTAAGCAATCACTCCCTACTTCCACTCCCACCCCATCAGCTAAATGATCTGCTTTTAAATCTATGTCTTTGAGATGATAAGCCATTCCAAATATCTGAGGAGTTCAAGAAAGTAAATCTACAGTGTGAGAGTTTGCCAAAAGTCAATCAGAAATGCATTCCTAAATAGAAGAACTAACTCTGACTTGTCAGAGAAGAGAATGAAAAATTGTAAGCTATACTCTCACTTTGGTCAACACAGAAATGGTCCCTTTTATGCTTGTGTGTCATACTTCACATTATTTTCTTTGTTTTGTGGAGAAAGGGAGCTTGAAATTTTTAGTGAGGGGAGGGGTAGATTTTCTAAACCCCCCGTAAACAAATTAAGGGAGAGCCCAGGAAGAAGGTTAGCAGGTCAGCCTCTTTGCATTCCAAGAGAGGAATTTTAGTCTCTAGGGAGGTAGTTCCAGATAACCCTCAGGGAAAATTCAATCCTTTGAAGTTTCTGGTTGTTTCTGCAGCTGCTGAATTCTTCACATCACTCAGGACAGAGTGTCCAGTTCATCAGCACTCAGGGGCCCTCTAGCTGGCTACTTCTTTGCAGTGGGACAATTTATAGGCTTCTTATACCAGGCTGTGAGAGGATGGAACAGGGCTGATAAGTCAGCAGTAAAAGATAAAGGAGGGAAGCTGCAGCAGGCTCAGTACGTAAATAAGAAGTGGGAAGGACGGACATTTTAAAAAGGCTCTTTGGTGAAAATGCTCTCAGATTTGGCAAATGTAGGTGATGGCCTTATATGTTGGCCACTTTGCCTCGAGTGGGTGTGGGCCTGCCTGAGAAGGCTTCTGTTGCCATAGGGAACCAAAGGGCTGAGCTTTTCCTGGGCAAGCTTCTTGGCAAAATCAATGTTGAGGCAGGTTTTCTTCCTTTTGGGGTTCAGGATTTCTAGTCAGCCCTCTTTGGTTGTTATATCTTTTTTAAAATCTTGTTTACAGTTTTATTGGGATATAGTTGATATACAATATTGTATAAGGTACACAATATAATGATTTAATATTTGTATATATTGTGAAATAGCACCACAGTAAGTTTAGTTAACACCCATCACCTCACGTAATTGCTTTTTCTCCTAGTGATGAAAAGTTATAAGATCTACTCTCTTAATGTCTTTCAAATATACAATATAGTATTAACTGTAGTCACTGTGCTGTATGTTAGATCCAAACTTATTCATCTCATTCCTCAAAGTTTCTACCTTTTGATCACCTTTACCCAATTTCCTCATCCACATCCCCCATCTCTGGCAACCACCAATCTGATCTGTATTTCCTTGAGCTTTTTTAAATCTTCTACATGTAAGTGAGCTTCTGCAGTATTTGTATTTCTGTGTCTGACTTTTTCATTTAGCGTAATGCCCTCAAGATCTGTCCATGTGGTTGCAAAAGATAGGATTTTCTGCCTTTAATGGCTGAAGAGTATTCTATTGTGTCTCTCTATGTGTATATTGTATTTTCTTTATCTATTCATTTGTTGATGGACACATATTATCTTTTATTAGAGCAGCCTCTTCCTGAGAAACCATGTCTCTGTCTTGGGCAACTTAAATCTAGAAAAAGAGAGGTCTATAATTTAAAATGTGCTTCCTCTCTTGCCTGTTGCTCTGTTAGTGATTTTCACACTCTAGCTTGACTCAGAATCACCCTGGGTGCCTGTTGAACACTTAGATTGCTGGACCTCTTTCCTCCAGGATAAAAATCATGGTGAGACCAGAGAAACAACTCTTGAGCAAGCAACACCAAGTGATTCTGATGTAATTGGTTTTGGAACTGAACTTGGAGAAACACTGCTCTCAGGAGTCATATAGAAGGAGGGATCAGAATAATCTGACTTTTCACAAAAGTTTTATCAGGAGGCTACATTGAAAAGGAGTAACCCTGAAGTAGGGTCTGTCACTCATTTCTGTTTATGCAGAGTTCCTTCTGTACTAAGTTTTAAGTGAGTGGCCATTATTTTTTATTGAAAATAAATCATGAAGCTATAGGGCTAATTTTTAACAGTTTTAGTTTTAACTTCATCCATGAGATTAAATTTGAAAAGTGCCCTTGAAAACCCGTATCAGGATTTTAACAAATAGATATTTCTTAATGTTTTATACTCAGAGGCATTTTGTTTTCTCATGTTTGTTCATTTTGGGAAGAATGAATTTTGCCTCCTATTCACACAAGATAGGAGGTTTAGTGGCTCCCACTGAATTATTCCTTTTAGTTCCTGGAGGAAAGAACTTAATAAAAATCAGACCACATTCTGGAAACTGAGTGATTTTTTTTATGTTGCTGCAGTTAGATAGATTTCTATAAATGTTCCCCAAACAGACTTTTGGATCTCTCTCTCTTTTTTTTAAGATTTTATTTATTTATTTTTAGAGAGGGAAGGGAGGGAGAAAGAGAGAGAGAAACATCAATGCGCAGTTGCTGGGGGCCATGGCCCGCAACCCAGGCATGTGCCCTGACTGGGAATTGAACCTGCGATGCTTTGGTTCTCAGCCCACGCTCAATCCACTGAACTACACCAGCCAGGGCTGGATCTCTCTTAAAAGGCAAATATTCCAAACTAGGACAAAAGTTCCTGAACAGTGCAAGTTTTATTTTGGCCCCTGATATCCTTTTGTCTCAAAACGACTTAGAATTATCATGAAAACCCTGAAGCACTGTGTAAATCACCCCTTTCTAAAACTGGATCTTTATTTAACTTACAGGAGAGGGAGAGCGGGAGAGGGAGAGGGACAGACAATTAAGTGGGCCTCTCTTTACCTGGTGCTCCCTCCCCTTCTCCACTTCCTCCCATTTTGCTGTTCAGGATATTCCCACCTGATTCTGCAGTCTTACTATAAGAATACACAATCCAGCATTTGCTTGAGTGCCACAAACCATGGTTAAATTCAGCTCCCTGGCAGAGAGTGGCCCAGAGAGAAGGTGATTAAGTGATCCTCTCAGCCTTTCTTGGTGCCAGAAATCAAAAGCTTATTCAATGACTCCATCCTTGAGGCTTATGTCTGAAATCCTATAGCAACTCTACACAAGGCTCTGCTCTCTGCTGGCTGTATCCCAGAGATGCTGGCTCTCTACTGTGGAAAGTTCTTTTGCTGCTGACACATTTGAGATGAGTTAAAAAGTCTTCGTCCCTCAGCCTTAGCATCCTGTTTCTATGGATGAGTTAGACAATTAGTTTCAAATAGCCCCAGCTGTTAGAGTTTTCCAGGGGACACTTTTTGTTGAAGTGATTTTCCTCTTTGGTAGTTTTGATTGCTTCTAATGAAGTTGGCTGCTTTATTTGTAATAGACAATTCTGGATTGCACATCTATATCCTAACAGCAGCTTTGCCTCAAGCGTTTTAAGAGTTTTCTGAGATCACTCTTAAAAGCCTTGGACTCAGTGGCTTTTTCCTTGTGGGGAAAAAAACACTTCCATGTTTTCTTATTCCTCTGCTCTTGAGTGCATTATGTGTTTAGGTAAATGAATCTTTGGCTATGAAAATACACACATACATTCACACATGCAGTAGGGAATGGAAGAACAAGGATGTGAGAGAGGGAGCAACATGGGGAAGGGGATAAGGAGGGCATGAGAGAGTGAAAAAGAATGTAAGATCACAATCATATGTGAGAAGAAGAGAGCAAGATGGTGTGGGAGAGTGCAAGAGGGATAGTCAAAGGACTCCAAGGGCTCCTTGGAGAAATGAGTGATTATAGGCTTGGGACAGGTAATATACAAGATGAGTCTGGAGCATCTTGTAGTGTCAAAATGTAAAGCACTGTTGGAACAAACAACAAACAAAAAGCAAAACACCTGTGAGGGTATGGCAGTGGAACCAACTGAAAGAGCTTCCAGTGGTCAATATGTGAGGAAGGAAAATATAGTATTATTGGAGTATATCCCAAAATATAATATCTGTACCCATATTGATACAAATAAATGATTAAACATATGGGTAAGGGGAGAGAAATCTCCCATGTAGGACAATTACAAATAATTTGTGTAAATACTCTTCCTTTAAGGACATGGAGCATAAGTCTCCACTCCTTAAGTGTGAGCTATGTATAGTGAATTCCTTCCAAAGAATACAGTGTGGAAAGGGGAAGAATGGTAACCTTACAATGGATGAACATGACAAACACTACCTCAGCCAGGTGCTCAAGGACAACATTAATAGTCATACATCATATTGATAATATGTACCCTTGATATGATGCAATGAGAATCACACTTTGTCTCTGTGGTCTTCCATTAATCCGTAGTTTCCATATAATCTTGATAAAAACTCAGGAAACATCTAATAGAGAGATATCCTACAAAACACCTGAGCAGCACTCTTCAAAATTGTCAAGCTCATTAAAACCCAGGTAAATCTGAGAAACTGTCATAGCCAAGAAGAACCTAAGGAGATATGACAACTACATGTGATATAAGATCCCGGAACAGAAAAGAAATCTGAATAAAGCATGTACTTTAGTTAATAATAACAAATTAATATTAATTGTTAGAAAGATACCTTACCAATCTATGTTAATAATTGGGGAAATTGGATGTAGAGGATATGGGGACTTTGTGTACTATGGTCACAAATTTTCTGTAAATCTGAAACTGTTCTAATATACAGGCATTTATTTTAAAATATTATCTTGATTATTGAGTGGTTTGATGCCCTTTTACATTTTTTTTATTTTTTTATTTTTTATTTAAATGAATGTTCAAGTACAGTTTTCGCCCCCTTACTCCCATTCAAGTCCTCCC
>PVIA01010228.1:0-53499 GCA_004024845.1 Tonatia bakeri | reverse complement strand
CACTGAGTATGGCAAGTACATAAGGGAAGAAATGAAGGCTATACTAAGTGAAATAAAGAAAAATCCACAAGGAACCAGCAGTGAAGGGAAGGAAGTCAGGATTCAAATCAATGATTTGGAACATAAGGAAGAAATAAACTGCCAACCAGTACAGAATGAAGAAACAAGAATTCAAAAATTAGGAAAGGAAAAAAAAAAAGACTCTGGGACATCTCCAGAAGTGCCAACATCCGAATCGTAGGGATGCCAGAAGGAGAAGAGCTACAGAAAGAAAGTGAAAACTTACTTGAAAAAATAATGAAAATAAACTTCCCCAATTGGATGAAGGAAATAAACATACAAGTTCAGGAAGCACAGTCAGTCCCAAACAAGTTGGACCCAAAGAGGACCACACCAAGACACATCATAATTAAAATGATAAAGGTCAAAGATAGAGAATCTTAAAAAAAAATCATGAGAAAAGAAGAGAGCTATGTACAAAGAAGTTCTTGTAAAAATATCAGCTGATTTCTCAATAGAAATCTTACAGATAAGAAGGGACTAGCAAGAAGTATCCAAAATCATGGAAAGCAAGGATCTACAACCTAGATTACTCTATCTAGCAAAGCTAGCATTTAGAATGGAGGGGCAGATAAAGTGCTTCCCAGATAAGGTAAAGCTAAAGGTGTTCATCATCACCAAGCCTTTATTGTATGAAATATTAAAGGGACTTATTTAAGAAAAAAGAAGATCAAAACTATGAATAGTAAAGTGAAAATAAAGTCACAACTATCAACAACTGAATCTAAAAACAAACAAACAAACTAAGCAAACAAACAGAACAGGAACAGAATCATAGATATGGAGATCATTTGGAGGTTATCAGCTGAGAGAGATAATGGAGAGAATGGGGGAAAAAATTTAGGTATTAAGAAGTGGAATGGATAGGTACAAAATAGATGGGGATATTAAGAACAGTATAGGAAATAGAGAACTTATAGGCACAACCTGTGGACATGAAGAGGTGGGGATTGCTAGAGGGAAGGGGGTGGGGGGCAAAGGGAGAAAATTAGCATAACTGGAATAGCATAATCAATAAAACATACTTAAAAAGAAAAGGAAAAAATCAGTTCTTAGTTGTTCCCATTTTATCAACCTGAAGATTCTAGTAAACTGAAGGTCCAAGAACAAATGTCTGACTTCTGTTATTGTCTATTAACCTATTTTTAAATAACTGGGTTTTTTGCAGTTGTGGACAATGAAATCTACAAATTAATACTTTTCATAAATAATTTTCATAAACTGAGCACCTGTGCTTCTTAAAATATTATCAAAAGAATGGTATTCTTTTTAAGGCTATAGGTATTATTTCATAAACTTCAAAGTTGCTTTTAGCTCTGTGACTCTGACTCTAAAACTCTGTTTCTGATGTGAATTCACTTTAATTAAAGCCTGAATACAAATCTACATTACAAACTGTAGAAATAAGAAAGTCATACTCATTAGGTGGAGTTACGTCTTTTTTTTTTTTTTTTTGACTGGGGACAGCTCCAAACACTACTGGACCCAAGAGGTCCAAGTTAAGCATTAAATACCTCAAGATTTCACTTAATATTTGTTTTTTATTTACTTTATTGTTGTTCAGTTACAGTTGTCTGCATTTTCTCCCCGCCACCGCCCCCTACCCCAGCCAAACTCACCTCCCTCCCTTGCTTTCTCTCCCCACTTTGGTTTTGTCCACATGTCCTTTATAGTACTTCCTGAAAATCCTTCTCCTCACTGTTTCTTCCCCACTCCCCCTGGCTATTGTTAGATGGTTCTTAATTTTTATAACAACAATATTAAAGAACTTATTTCTTTATATGCTTCCTGAAATTATAAATTTACCAAATACTTCTGAATAACAGATAACAATGACTTTATAATAACATCTTATGTAAGTACTCTTATCCAATTAGATGCTTTTTTCTCAAAGTCTTTTAAACAAAATTAAACATAAAACAAACTTATAAAACTAATTTTTAAGTTCATGTTCACTTAAATTATTAGCTATGCATGTCTATGTAAAATGACAGTGCAGTTGAAGTACTGTTTATATGATGATCATCCTATTAATTATTTTGCATCTTAAATAATCTCTCTTCTCTCACTACATCTTTTATACCATTTTTCTCCTTTGACCTCTCAATGACATGAAGTCACCCACAGCTTTTGCTTAGCCTTGCTGGTTCCCTAGTAGAAAGAATGAGTTACTTACCTCATGTATTAGAAAGTCAGGTCATTTGTCTGGAGTCTCGCTCAATTCTCTCTTCATGTCTCTATTATTTTCTCTAAAGTAGAAAGTGCAACAGTACAAACATTTTTTGGATCCCTGGGAAAAATTTAATAGGCATCTGATTTCTTCTCATGTACAATATAGAACTACATTTGTAGAACAATGGATCTTCATAAATGAAGATCTTGGTATACAGATGTTGGCAGATTAGTTGCGGTTAAGTAGTCTTTCCCTTGGTAAAATTTCTGCCTTTTAATGAGAGAAAATTTTACTTGAAAGAGTGCATATTATTCTCCTTTGCCCTATTATTTAATCTAATAGGAAGGGGAGGTTTAGGAATTTTGTGAAGGATTCAAACCTTTCAACAATCTCAGATGATCCAAACTTCCAAACCTATTGAGATTTCTCCTTTTGTGATTAAGGGGATTGGTAACCACAGTTATTTTCCAGTAGAATCTACATGGGAATGAAGATGGGATTTCAGGCTAACCGCTGGATCTTCTGGTTGATTCTTTTCAAATTGACTCCAGAGGTTAGGTTTCCAAGGAGGACACACACTTTCTTGGAACAATTTTCTCAGATGTTATAAAAATGTGATTTATAGATCTTCTCTTACTTCAGGTTTAACATTGGGAATTGTTTTCTACCTCATCATGTTACTCCACCCTCTGAAGCTTTGCTCCATCTTGTTTATAGCCCAGGATTGTATGGAACAGAAACAAAGTTAGAATTTTCTTTAAAATATTTCCTTTTGTGATGTATATCCCCAAATCAACTATACAAACATGTTTTATTCATCTATGGACAAACCTACTCACAAAATAATATTAAATGAAAATATTCCTCTAATTAAAACTGATGCAGACACTGTGGGCCAGATGAGACTTAAGATGACACATTTCATCTTAAGTCTCATCTGACACTGCGGGCCAGTGTCTGCATCATTATGGATGAAATGAGACATTCACATGGACTACCAAGTATGGTGGAGGAAAAGGGACAACATGGCTTTTCTCACAAGGGGAGCAAAAGCCACAGCCTCCACCATGACAGGCCTTTATTAGGTTTCTTGGCACATTACATGATGGTCCTCATTTACTATGCACAGGTTCACTTTAGGTGGTTACCATTTACAGAAGACAAAGGAGCCAATGCTGCTAATCACATCACAGAAGAGGGATATTTGCAAATGAAAAGGAAAAAAAGTGGTTGAACAAGTTATACTTGTCCTTGGAAGGTTTAGCATGGATTTTAGAAAGTTACTTTGCAGTAAATGTCCTCAATTCAGGGTAAGGGAGTTTTTTTAGCAAGAGCAAGACTCAGACTCAAAGTGGCCTAGGCACATTGCAGGCCTGATTCCCCATAGGAGAATGTATCCATGGGCGTGGATCCTGTGCATCTCCAAGTGGGAGCTGGGCCCACACCACACAAAATGGTCTCCTATATAAAACACAATCTCTTAGACACTTCATTTCCCCTCTTCAAATATTTCCTCTTCACAGTTTGGTTCTTAAGCAAATGTGTTTTATTGGATCCATAGTCCAAGAATCAATAGACTTCTTGTTATACATATTTCAAACCAGTTTCCTTAGCTTTCTTTCCCAAAAAGAACTCTAATTGCCAAGATTGGCATTCATTAACCAAGAGATATTTTATAAGAATATAATCTGTCAGTAGTGTGAAATTTTTTTCATGTGGTTAACTAACTATTAATGTTTTAGGAGTATAGACAATAATGAGTTATTAGTGATTGCACTGATTTAATTCTATAGTGTCAGAAAACCATGAAAAATGAACCATTTGTTCACACAGTTTGCTTGTTACAGAACAGGCAAGACCTTAGTTTCTTGCAACTTGGCAAAGCTTGTTGCTTGGGTGAAATTATCCAGTCATTAGAATTGACCTGTGGGCCACAGGGACTTTACATGAAATGGACCCCAAAATAGTGTATATAAAAGAATCTTGATATTTTTAAGCTGCTCAGAGATGGGAAAAGAAGACTAATGGGTGTCACTAGGGTAGGAGAGGTGGTAGGGTACAATGACTAAAGCATTCCCAACATATTACTCCTTTTCTTCTGACATAGATTCTAGATGTAGAGGTGCAGTGTTTTACTATTAAAAAAGGCAGAGTGTAGAAGGACATATTCAATAATAATGGGACCTCAATATCTAATGATGGCATGTTGTTTTCACCAAGAAAAAATTAAGCATTAAATCCTAAAAATATGCATTTTATATAATAAGCTCATTTCTTTCCTATGATAGAGAACAGTATTAATATGTAGCATCTTTGATTACATTGAGAAAATTGTCACTAAACTCATTTGCAGTATTCTGTGTCAGATGAGGAACCTTGGATTCAAAAGATAATCTAAACTACTAAGTATTTTTCAAGTTTTCCAAAATGTAAAATGTATTAACAGGAAATTGAAAAATTTAAGATGATTTTTTGTTTCATTAAATATTAAACAATAAGCTCTCTATTAACTGTTTTTATGCCTCTAAAAATTAAAATCAAGTAAAGACATTAGATATTTAAAAACTTCTTACTTTTTCATTCCACTATAATTTATTTGTGTCTTAAATGATTTTGAAATACATTGTTATGGTATTTTAGAAAAATCTAGACCAGTGTATTCTGAAAAAATAAATAAATAAACAACTGTTTTTAGAGCTGATGAACAAAAGGGATTCCTAAGAATTTTGTAAAATGTTAAAAGACTCTTAGATCTGACTTTAAGTCTCTCTTTTGGAAAGATGAGTTATTTTATATTTAGCAATTTTTATTTTTCAGTTAAAGCCTATCCATTTTCCTCATAAAGTAAAATGCAATCCTGACTTTTTTCTCTTTAAAGACTCTTTCATTTTACCAGTAATTTAAGGTATCTGGTGACAGTCAGTTCTATTGGATTGAGAAGCCTGAGTTTACATTTCTCTCCTAATCCCACGGGAGCAAGGCTGGTGGTGGTGATGGTTCCTTTGAAAAACACTGGCACCTTCTAGCCCCATTCCACTCAGAAAGGATGTCCAAGAGCATCCTTCAGAAGTATTTGCTACTGCTATGGCTCACCTTCAAATGTGTTCATACACTTTAATTTGCCTGGAAAACTTAAAATGAATATGAAATATAAAAAAGATATTTAATTCTCTCGATGGTTCTTGTAAAATCTCAGAAAATAATGGAACCTCAAGTTTATTTCTTTTGGATTCCAAGCTAAATTGTGAAATACTTGGATTGGTGACATACAATCTCCCTTTAGCTACCTTCAATAGTCTGTTGTTAAAATTTAGGAAATTTAGGGCAAACCACAGAAGGCCACTTGGGTGGTCTTGCATTGGGCTGGTGAGTGGACCAATTCTAATTCACATTGGTAACTCATCATAAACCCACAGAAAGTGACTCTAATGTTAACTAGAGCAACACTTCTCCCTAAAAAACTCATTCAATTTATGAAGTAGTCCCACAAAAACACACATATATACAAAATTGAAATTCTTGGGAAAGTAAGCAACCCAATCTTATTTGGTTGGACAGTCAGCAAGTTAGTGATTTTGTGGTTTGACCCTCATATGGTACATCAATCATGGCAGGTTTCTTTCTCCATTCCAAGTAAAACCACCACTTCCCACGCAACATGTCATTACCATCACAATAGGAACTACACAGTAATAAAGTTTGGATTGGATTCTTAACTTTGAAGCCCTATTTGAAGTCATAGTTTCCTTCCTGTTTCAACTTAGCTTTAAAACAGATTCCTAGTGATCTTGGAAAATCACTCTTTTTCCTTCATTTCTTGGTTATATTGGCTTACAAACTAGTTTGGATTTTCTGTTCTCCCATAAGAGACCAGGTTTTCCTAAGGATACCACCATTTCTGTATTATATTTTTCTTAAGATGATGAAAAGTATCAGGAAGAATGGAAATAAAGCATCCATATCCCCATGGGATAGGACTTTAAGTACTGTGTTTAATAGAAACAAAATTTGTATTTACCCAGTTTGATGGCAACCGTGCTCCTGGTTAAAGTACTAACTCATACAAATAAGTGTTAAACTATCAGAAACACTTTGTAATGGTGTATGCTATCAAACTGAAAATACAGGTTTTAATATTAAAGTGGAATAAAATATGTTATATTTTATTCGATTTCTTAGACATCTGGTTTTATTTATTTATTTTTTAATTTAAATTATTTTATTTTTGTTCATTTACAGTTGTCTGTATTTTCTCCCCACCCCTCCCCCAAACCACTCCTAACCCACCTTTCTCCCTTGCTTCCACCCTCCCCCTTGGTTTTGTCCATGTGTACTTTATAGTAGCTCCTGAAAACCCTTCTCCCCACTGACCACTCCCCCCTCTCCTCTGGCTATTGTTAGATTGTTCTTAATTTCAATGTCCCTGGTTATATTTTGTTTGCTTTTTTCTTTTGTTGATTACGTTCCAGTTAAAGGTGAGATCATATGGTATTTGTCCTTCACTGCCTAGCTTATTGCACTTAGCATAATGCTCTCCAGTTTCATCCATGCTGTTGCAAAGGGTATAAGCTCCTTTGTTTTCTCTGCTGAGTAGAAATCTACTGTGTAAATGTACCATAGTTTTTTGATCTACTTATTTGCTGATGGGCACTTAGGTTGCTTCCAGCACTTGGCTATTGTAAACTGTACTGCTATGAACATGGGTGCATATGTTCTTTTGGATTGGTATTTCAGGGCTCTTAGGATATAATCGCAGCAGTGGAACTGCTGGGTCAAAAGGCAGATCCATTTTTAGTTTTGTGAGGAAAGTCCATACTGTTCCCCACAGTGGCTGCACCAGTGTGCATTCCCACCAACAGTGTACTAGGGGTCTCTTTTCTCTGCATCATCTCCAACATCTGTTTGTTGATTTGTTTATTTTGGCCATTCTGACTGCTGTGAAGTGGTATCTCATTGTGGTTTTAATTTGCATCTGTCTATTGGTTAATGATGCTGATCATCTTTTCATATGTCTCTGGGCCTTCTGTATGTCCTCCATGAAGAAGTGTCTGTTCAAGTCTTTTGCCCATTTTTAATTTTGTTTTTTGTCTTCCTAGAATGGAATCGTGTGAGTTCTCTATATATTTTGGAGATCAAGCCCTTGTATATGATGTCATTGGCAAATATGTTTTCCCATACAGTTGGCTCTCTTTTCATTTTAATGCTGTTTTCTCTGACCATGTAGAAGCTTTTTAATTTGGTGAGGTCCCATTTGTTTATTCTTTCCTTTATGTCCCTTGCTTTAGGTGACTTATCAGTGAAGATGTTGCTGTGTGGAATGTCTGAGATTTTCCTGCCAATGTTTTCCTCTATGACTTTTATGGTGCTATGACTTATATTTAAGTCTTTTATCCACCTTGAATTTATTTTTGTGTATGGTATAAGTTGGTGGCCAAGTTTCATTTTTTTTTTTGTATGTAGCTGTCCAGGTCTCCCAACACCATTTGTTGGAGTAAAAATAGCTTTTTACTCCATTTTATGCTTCTCCCCCCTTTGTCAAATATTAATTGTCCATAGAGACTTGGGTTTATTTCTGGGCTCTTTGTCCTGTTGCATTGGTCTACATGCCTATTTTTATGCCAGTACCAAGCTGTTTTGATTACAGTGGTCTTGTAATACAGTCTGTTATCAAGTATTGTGATCCCTCCTGCTTTGTTCTTCTTTCTCAAAGTTGCTGCAGTCATGTGGGGTGATTTATGGTTCCATATAAAATTCTGAAATGTTCTATATCTGTGAAGTAAGATGACTGGTTTTAAATGTGAAGTCAGATAAACTTGAATAGGAAACAATAACACAACACAGTTACTCTTAAGGGTGCCAAGTACTTCCACAAGCATTTACACACTCTTCCTCATAATGTTGGCAGGTAGGTAAGCAAGGAGCAGGTACAATCAGTTCAATTTTATGCATGGAAATGTTTAGTAACTACAGTGGTCTAGTTCCTGGCAGGGTCTTAATTACTAAAAATACCTTTTACCTTTTTTTTCCACTTCACTTAATTTTATCCTTAAATTTCTATTAATTTGATATTTACTCTGCTTTAAATTTTTTACTCAGGCAAACCCACACCTTTTAGTCTTTAGAGGAAGCTCTTTAGAAACTCATATATTTAGATAATTTGATTCAACCAACTTTTAAAAAATATAAAATTAGATAATATTAACAATATTAATGATTTTTCCATTAAGTTTTCACCTTAATTCTGTGATGTTATAATTATGTACCCCATTGTTTTTGACATTTAAACAATCAGAAAGCTTGATTTGGAACCAAGACTCTCAATTTAGTATGAATTACACCCAATAACTGAACCCAGATCTGATTTCAAATACCATATGCTCTCAGCATTATCACAGTTCCCCAGTGGGGAGCTCTGTCTCTTGTTGCTTACAAAGGTACAAAGAGATGCAATGCCTAAACCTGCTGGAATGAGTAAAAAGGGAAGAACTAAGTGGAGGCCCACAAAGAGTCATAAGGCTGTTTGAAGCTATTCTTATGTATTACAGAGAGTGGCTCTAGAATCTGAGATGATTCTAAGTATTTCTACTTCAAAAAAATTTCAGGGAGGAAAGAAAACGTTTTCCTTTTTTCTTTTCCTCCTCTTCCCCATCTTCCCCAGGATCTCTTGCTTCCGGGAAGCTAACTTCAGTCTCATAGTAAAGTAGATCAGCAGTTATTAAAGAACTTTTTATTGACTAGCCTGAAAATCTAAACTCTTATAACTTTAAAAAAGAATCTCCATGGAAAAATGAGTCTTGAGTTCTAAATAATCAACTTATATTATCTTTTATTTTTTCTAACACTGAATAAAAATTCCTACATTTTAGTCACTTCTACTTTTTTGCTTATAAACATCTCAGGAAAGATCAGAGAAAACCAACATTTCAAAGTAACTTGTCACTAAAATCTTTCCTTCTTTTCCCTCCCTCTCTTCCTCTTTCTTTCCCTCCCTCCCTTCCCTCCTTCCCTCCTTCCCTCCTTCCCTCCTTCCTTCCTTCCTTCCTTCCTTCCTTTCTTCCTTCCTTCTTGCCGGCTGACCTAAGCTGTTCTGTGGCTTCTGCTCCCATCTGCTCCCATCTGCTCTGTGCTGAACTCTTTCAAATGCAGGTATAAATTATTTTTTCAACACATTTCTGCTACTCATCCTATTAAGTGTCCCAAACAAATATAAGTTTCTCTTTACCTAAAAATAGATCTCCTGCCATCTGGAGTCCCAAGTTTTTGTATTTTCTCTTTTACCTCGGAGCAACTCCAGAAGTCATAACTTTACCTGATATAATTGTATTTGCTTCCAAGTGCTCCTAACACATTCTGGAGCTTTTGTTCTGAGTGATTAATCCTTCCATGATATCATCGGGCTTCTTGAAGAGATCAGATGCTCATTTATTTGGACATTTTCAAATCATCAAGTAAAACTTAACAAATCCCAGGGTTTGATTTTAGCTTTAGTCTTAACATTTTAAAAGCACACACACACACACATTTTAAAACTCTAAAAATTCTCAGGTTGATCAAAATCACCATGCTCCCCACAATTATTGAAGAGTGAAATACGTTAAACAGGTCAAGTAATTTTTAAAATTTTTACTTTCCATTGAAATAGATGAAAATAAAAATACGTACTTAAGTCTAAACCTGAATTTGCCTGTGTGTTTTTTAAATTTTTCCCATTTTATTTTATGACCCTGAATTCATGCAAATTCTTTCTATTGACATTTAGAAAGTAGATCAAACATCTCACATTAATTTTCACTTCTGTCTCCATACCCACTTGAAATGATGAGATATTCTCCATCTGACACTTCAAATAAGAAACTTAGAAGCTATTCCTAACATCTCACTTTCTTCACATCTCAAATGCATTCAAATGCTAGGTAGTCAATTACACACACCTCCAGTAACTCTTCAATTATTTTGTTTCTCATATCTACTTTCACTGATGTAGAGTAGGCCAGATATGTCTCCTTGAATCTGATTGGATATCCCTGGGTCCATTCACTTCTCCTGGGACCAAAATGATCTTGTCAAACAAATGTTCCAGGATGTCACCTTCAGTTTAAAACCATTTAAAATTTTATTCCTTGGCATAAATTTAAAAACCCTCATAAATTGCCTCCTAACCTCTCTTACCTCAGTTAAAAGTCTACTTGTGTCTTTGAACAGAATGTATTATTATCAAGTGCATAAATACTCAGAATAACAGGTTTATGTTCAATAGGGTAATAAACATGAAGTATTCTGATGCCAGATTTTGGGAAAATTCTCCACATTTTATGAATAGGAAGCTCAGAAAAATTTGTTTTTTTCAAATGTTGTGCTGATATGTTTTATCAACAGTTGAAAAGTTCCAGACTGTGCAACCCACTTTGGATTCTTTCCCATCCTTTTTAAGTTATCCTTAACTTTTTTTTCCTTAGTTCTCCCGTCTTCCTGCTCTACTATTTCCCTCACATGAGTGTCTATCAAGTCTTTCCTTCCAACTCTTCTGATTTCTAAACATAAGTTTCCTAATAATTCCTTGGCCTCTGTCCTTGGGTGTGCAATAGTACATTAAAGTCAATGCTAACACATTCACAGTTTCCCTCCCTTGCTATATACTCTAGTACAGAGGTGCTTGTTCCTGAGCCTTCAAATTCAATGAATGACTACACTCCAGTCCAGCCACCAATGGCAACAGTCACAAAAATTACTCTCTTTATATTTTCCAAAATCAAGAAGTCACAAGGTACCCCATGTCAGCTATGAATCCTTGATGCTCCTCCATCCAAACCCTTTTGTCATCTAGGAAGGATTAATTTCAGTAGTGTTCAGGCTTCTCTAACTTTAATCTATTGTAAAATACAGATTCAACCCTGCTTTTCCACATTAGTTAAAACTAAAAATGCCTGAGCATGGATATTTACTATTTTTATAATTTTTGTAGAATCTTTTTTTTTTTTATCTGGTCTTCTAAAATTCTCTAAATAGTGTAAACTTTTATTGAATATAGTGGATATCAAACAGGAACAGTCATATCATCATCACTGGGGAAGTTGTTAGGAGTCCAAGGTTTGAAGCTCCATCCCACACCTACTTAATCAGCTATCTTGTGTTTAACAAACCTGCAATAAGATCCTCATGCACTCTAAAGTTTGAGAACTGCTGCTCTAGGCATAACAATTTGTCATTATTACAAACATATCATATCCTTTTAAACCCTCATACCTAAGTCCTAGAAACATCCTATATCTGAAATGCACTTCTACTTGTTTCTAACTCGCATATTTTTCCTTCAGAAATCATTTTTAAAACAGCCACCTCATAAAACTTCTTCAGTTCTCCCAGGAAGAAATACTTTTTCTTCTCTCTAAATTACTTTATTACACATTTTCTATAGTACAATCTGACTTATAGCTAATTAAAAGTATATTTGTTTTTCTTGAAAAATTATGAACTCCATGAGATTGCCAAAGTTGATTTTTCTGAGTAAATGTTAATAGGAAAGGAGCTGTACCTTACTCAATAATCTTAGCTGCTCAATAAAAGAATTAAATTAAAAGAATACATTTATATTTCATTATTCTTATGACAAATAATAAGGCCTTACTAATCCAGTTTCTTTAACATATTATTTTACTTTAAATATTCTCCTTTTCAAAGAATATTTCAGTGGAAAAAATGAAAATATCACATGCAAAGATTGTAAGAATATGTGCAAGCAACTGATTCATAGAAAAGGCAAAAGAATAACTTGTAAAACTTATCAACTAAGATTCATGGCCCATTAAATTTAAACTGCAAAGAATTAGAAAAGTATCTCAATGATTCTCATGATAAACACATCATAAAATAGAAATGATTTGGTAAACATAAAGTTTATTCCTTTCAGAATGTAAATTCTGATAGATTTGGACTTTTTTCAAATTGAACAGAGTTGATTTTTTTCTAACAAAACCAAATATCTATTTTAAAATCATTTTTAAAGAAAAATAATTATTGCTGATTCACATGTGAGATTGTTTCTACTACAATGTGTAGAACACAGCATTCCAGATTAGCAATCAATTACTCTCCTAGATCCTTATGCACACTGAAAAGTTCATTATTGAATAATTATATCATCTAATTTGGAAATATTTGGCTACTTCACCTCAAAATTGAGACTTTTGAAAATGATGGTGTCATCACAAATCATAATGATGTGAAAAAATTCTCATTTCCTATGAAGGCAAACATAGCATTGTCATATTTTGCTCTATATCTATAAAGCAATTGTGCCACTCACTAGACACTTTCGCATGGCTTAACTCTTTAATTACACAATCATAGTTTTAGTATCAGAAAGTATTATTTTCCCTGTTCTATACATAGAGTAATCTTGTGCTGAGTTCAAAGGCCTGGGCAAAATCTCATAACTAGTAAGGTTGTTTATTAAAAATGTATATGGGATGTCACTTGTGAATGAGACATTGCTCTGGATACTAGACAAATTCCTGTCCCCAAAAAGTTTAGTGTCTGGTGAGAACAGTTCATGAGCACACAGTGATAACTGCTTTCACAGGATGATGCACAGTTTCCTAACAATGCTAATAGAAGAGGCAGGTGATCCAGAGGTGTGAAATTAAAGAAAACTTCTTAGAAATAAGAGTTATATAGACAAAAGGAGGGTAATAGAAAAAATAGAAGAAAAGAGACTCTAGATGGAGGAAGCAGATCTTGGGCTGCTTGTTATAGTAAGTAGTTACAGTTGGAGCAAATTGTGGCACAGGGAGTGTGAGATGAAGAGATTTAGGCCTTAAACATGAATGTGCGAATCATCAGAAAAAAAATGGTATTTGGTATTATAGGGAGATTAAATTACCCAGCCAAAATGTGTTGAGTGGGAACAGAAACTGTTCAATAATGGAATCTTGGAAAGCACTGCTATAGGAATTGCTAGGAGAGAATAACTAGATGGTATGAGGAGTGGCAGTGAGAACACCTGGAAAACACTTAAAGAAAGGGATCATGTTTGCCAAATACTACTGATGAAGAGTTGCCATGACAGAAAGAATGGCTATTCTTCCACAAACTAGTGCGCAGATGGGAAGAGAAGAAAGCTGATAGAGTTCCCAATTGATAGCTTCAGCTTTTGAACAAAGTAGAAGGCAGGACCATCAGTGGGAAGAAAGTGAGAGGCCCCAGGGTAGACTGAGGGCTGCAGGAAGGGAGAGGTTAAAAATAACCACTGTGGGCAATGGTAAACATGAACTCACCACTACATTTAGAAGTGGGGCAACATTGAGGAGTCTGTTTAAATTGGAAATGTTTAATTTTTAGTTAATTTAACATGTGCAGTTGTACGATTTATCTTCATTAGGAGGCAAAGAATCAGAGAAGGTGGCCAGTGGGTTGATTTCAAGTGCAGTTTTTGTTTAGAAGGGGAAACAGAAGAATAGTAGACAATCCTGATGAAACAGCACGTTAGCTATGACTAAGGTGAGTCAAATGATGTGTCTATGGTATACAATATGAGGTAATGCTCACTCTTGGGGTCATTTGAGTAACTCAGGTAAATGTGGTGAAAATAAAGGAAGAAGATAGCTGGAAAAATTGATGATTATAGTCAGAGAAAGGGGTTTCATGTGATGAATTGATCTATATCCCTGCCAAAAATTTAAAGGAGAACATGTTTGAGGTTAAGAATATTAAGGAACTGAGTGAGTTGGTTTAATGTCACCAAAGTTGATAGTAGGGATGGGGAGGAGGAAGACAGAACATCAAAGTTTACTTTGGATGAGGACAAACTCTAGGAAGTCTGTCCATAAAAAAGTGAGGGACCTGTACTCTTTTAAAGGGTCACAAGTGAACATAGACTCAGCATGATGGAGGGGTGTGGCAACAGAAGACAGGAATGGGGATCTGGTTAATATTATTCCCTAATTGAGAGATATGCAGTTGTGGGAGATTGAAATGCTTTGAGGGATATAACATTGCCAAGAAATCACCACTTAATTAAATCAGGAAAGTAGAACAAAGCTTAGCAGGTAAAAAGAGAACTGTATACAAGAAAACTGTGGTTTCAGCAATACTGGGAAGGGATGGGGAGCAATGAACAGACTGATTACAGAAGACAAGGGACAAAATGGTAAGGATTATAAGGGTATGGAAGAACATTCATGACCAGACAGTAATAATGTTTTAGTGACTCAAGTTAACAAGTGGATAATTCAATGTAAAAATATATGCTATCATGGTGTTTGTTTTTGTTTTACTAAGCTTCAGATGAAGCCAGAAAATGCACAGTGATTTGTTCAAAATGATCTAAAACTAGAGAATCAATACTTACCTGAATTTTGGGGATTGGATCTTTTCCTTCTTGAGACATTGATACTGAGCAGGGAGAAAGTATATCAATTGTCAAATAGCAATCTGACAGAGGCTGAAGAATGTTGGAGTTATCATTCAGAGATATTAGAACCTTCCATATTATTAGCTAATAAGGCATTATGAATATTGAGGTGAACCAGTCTGTATGTCAGATATCAGCAGACTTTTTTTCTGAGATGCAGTTTGGTCAATTAAAAAAAGATAGGAATTAGGTTAAAACCTTAGATCTACCAGTTTTGATACCTGTATGTGTTCAAGCCCCAACCTAGTTCCCAGTAATAATCTGCTACCTGAAGTACTGTACTATTTGCAAATAGGCTCTGATCCTAAAACTGGCAACAGCATATCTGATACCTGGGCAGAAGACTAGTTAGGCTGGTGTCTACATAATATAGTGGTTGATCAGAAGGTATAAGACTTTTTTTTTTTAAGATTTTATTTCTTAGACAGAGAGGAATGGAGGGATAAAGAGAGGGAGACAAACAGCAATGTGCCGTTGCCTCTCATGCATCCCCTACTGGGGACCTGGCCCACAACCCAGGCATGTGCCCTGACTGGGAATCAAACTGGCAACCCTTTGGTTCACAGGCCGGCACTTGATCTACTGAACCACACCAGCCTGGGCAAAAGGTATAACTCCTAATATTGGAGGTTAATTCTCAGGTTGGCTGGATACCTTCACATATATTTGCTTACTAGCTTTGCTTTATTTAGCTACAACAACCTGTAAATATATACTTATTCTTTCTGTATTTTAGGGAATCTAATATGCATATGAATTTCTATTTTCTCAAAAAATCTCACTAGAACTGTTCAAATACAAGAGTTAGTCTAAGACCTTGGAAATGGTAATCAAGAATAGTAATATCAGACTAAATTTTCCTTGAAGTAAATATGGATAAGGGTAGGAGATGTTAGAGTAGAGGTTTTTTGAAGTAAATTGACTCAAAAGGAGATCTTAATGATCAAAGCATTAGAATTTATTATCAGTAATTTAATTTGTTTTCATTCATATAAAGAAGTGGGGAATACTAAAATGTAATCAACTTGTCAATTACATTGTTTAGGATGTTTCTCTTGACACACAGACTCAGAATATTCAGATTAAAGCATTCTAACCCAATTTAAGAAATTTCTATGTGAGCCACACATAGGAATCTGATAAATCTTAATCAAGGACACTTTTCAGGCAACTGAATATTTTCCTGATTTAAATTATTTCATAATTTTCTTTCTTACTTTTAACCTTTTTGTGTCTTAAGTGAAACTTGTAACAAAAATATAGCTGAATTTTTAAAATTCATCATTATAATCTTTATCTTTTAACTAGTGATTTAATCTATTTACATGTATTCTGATTATTGATCTATTTAGATTTGTTTCTATCATTTTACTTTGTGCTTCTAATTTGTCCTATTTTTGTTGTTCTTTTATAGTTTAAATTTTTATGTGCTTGCTTATTTTATTTTAATCCCTCTGTTAGTCTGTAATTTATCCAATGCATTTCTATTGTTTTAAATTAGAACTGAACCTAAATTAATTAATGTATTTAATTAAATTAATTTCTCATCTCTTCCCAAATAATCAAAGGCTTGGAATATTTTTATTCTGCTAGCCACATCTTAACTGTTTCTTCCAAATTAATCCAATAAGTTTGGCGTTTTTATTTTATTATCTTTTATAGACAACATGGTTAGGGTTACCTATATTTTTTCTTACACTACTTCTTGTATCTCAGATCTTTCCAAGAATTTGCACGTTCCAGAAAGGGTAGGCTGTGATTCCATTCTACTGCCAGAGGATTATCTCCTTATCATTTTAATAACTACTGTATGTTTTACCTTGATTTTCTTACCTTAGTTTTGGAGATAATAACAATATGAATATTCTTATACAAAAATAGAAGGGTGAGCAACCCCTTACTTTATTTTCTCACTAAACTTTATAGCAGAGCTATTAAAGTTATTGAATCAAATTTGTTTGCTACATTTTTGTAAATATGGTCCTGGGAATACCTGCATTAACATTCACCTGGGGTGTATATTTGAAATACAGAATCCTTACCTCCAAGGACCATGATACCTGGTCTCTGCAAATAGTGAGTAATAGGTGAGGGAACATGGAATGGGTAAATATGCACTATTAACAAGACCTTATGTGACTTTTAGCAAAATGCAGTTTAAGAACCATTGTTCTATGTGTTCTACATTTTATTACTTATCTTTTGATCAGTTTGTAAATGATGAGTATGTAAAAAAGGGGAAAAAGGAACTATCCACAAATGGATGACTACCTATATCAACTTTTCTGGGAAATCTTTTTGAAAGTTAATGGTTCAATTCATCATAAACAAATAAAAATCATAGAATACAACTCCTGGGAAGATTCTAGCATTATATGCAAACATGCAAAAAGACAGATTTGTAATACTTAGGGTTGTCTGATAAATAATCTCAATGTCCTAATAACGCAGAAAAACTTTATAATACCTTGAGCAAATTTTGGTTTATACTTCTTGTTTTCCAATCACAGTCTTTGCAATTAACTCCATTGATATGATATGTTTATTTAGACTTCTGGAGAGTTTGTCTGGATTCCCAGGGGTCTCAGGGACCACTGAGATGGGCTTATAGTGAACATCATCAATATTTATTTGCAACTTGTTGGTTGGGATGCCTCATGTTATGCTGTGGGATACAAAATACAGCCTCCGTGTAGTGACTCAAGGAAACATCAGAGCGCTCCCACTGGCCAGATTGGCAGCAACTCAAGCTCATTTTCTGTTCTTGCTTTTTATCCACTCCAATAATTAAGGAAAAATACCCTTAGTATGTAAGAATACCAACAAATGTCTTGCCACTCAGGTGAATCTGGAAATCATTCACACTTGCTTCCATATGAGGAAAAACTCAGTTGCTGTTTGTTATAGCCATTATCCATGGACATTTCTGAGTTTCTGTGTTTGGAGCTGAAGTTCTGGTACCTGTTGCTGCCAGTCAGAGTTGCTTCCTCTCAAGACCACAGTGGCTCTTGCAGGTGTGAGGGTGGAGGAACTTCAATTTAGCTCAAGAAGTTCCATAGCAAATTGGCCTAGGCCTCTCTGATAGTGTTCCAGATTCTGTCCTGCAGCCCCTTCCTCAGGGCAAGCCAGCCCCTAGGAACATGGGATCATGATCAGTTTCCAAATATACTCTCTGAAAACGTGGAATGATTCTGCTATTAGACCACAAGATCCACTCAGAGATCAAGTTGTATCTAGGCATCTATCCCTTTTGTGATTTAGTTTTAGGATTTTCATTTTTCTTCTTAAGAATTTCCAATTAGAATCAAGAGGACACAGGTCAGGAATCATGTTTTCCCCAAAGTCAGAAAGTCCATGGGCTTCTCTGACCCTCCAATTCCCAGCAGTCTTTAAATTATTTATATAAATAGAAAATACATTACTCTGTCCTCCACCAAGAAAAAAGTAAAATAAAATCCAACATAGTCAGACACTTTACTGCATACATGGAATATATAACTTGATCAAAAGTATAACACAGTAAAATATTTTTAGCAACATAAAACAAGTAACACAATTGTATATGTCTCTACAATCTATATACTCTACTAGGACAAGAAAATAAATGAAGTAAGGAATTCTCTGTATAAGACACTGTGCTAAGTATACTTATAGTATATTATGTAGTTGAAGAATTCTTGGGTGAGTTGACTCTTTTTCATAATTTTGAGATTCTCAAAAAATCATGCAATGATCACTCTAACTTATAGGTAAGAGTATTCATTTTAAAGAGCATAGGCATATCACCTTTGGGCCAGATTTATGAGCTTATCAAGAGAATTACTCACCTTTTGTAAAGCTTACAATTTCTTCACACTACTGTTCTGTCCAGTGATCCATAATATTTCTATTATTGATCTAAATTCATTTATTTGACTTTCAATAGCTTTTTACCATTTGAACTCTTCCAAATTCCAGTATGATTTAAAACACTTTTAATTCAAAACATTTTTGCCATGCTGGGCTGCCTCCTTACTCAATATTCCTTTTTTTAGAGAGAAAGGGGAAGGGAGGGAGAAAGAGAGGAAGAGAAGCATCAATGTGTGGTTTCCTCTTGTGTGCCCCTTACTTGGGACCTAGCCTGCAACCCAGGCATGTGCCTTGACTAGGAATTGAACTGGTGACTCTTTGGTTCTTAGGCTGGCACTCAGTCCACTGAACCACATCAGCCAGGGCCTACTTAATATTCATATAGGTTATTTCCACTTTTATACTTTTCCTAGGACACTCTTCTAGGATACTCTTCCTTCTTTTCTTAGCTAAACAAAATTTCACTGTCCCTCAGAAACTCCTTTAATGTTTCTTCAGTGAGGGTTTCCCAGGGACCATAATCCAGTGTTCCCCACAATAACAGGTATAATCTATTCAGCATGATTCAGTCCCAAGTAAGATCACATTTGGAACTGTATTTAACAATCTCTAAAGTACAGTGCTGATTTTACTGGAAATGTAACAGATCCTTGGGATTCCAAAATTCAGCATTTTAGAGCTTATGATATTAGGAGGGACTGTTGAAGCCTTGTCATGCAGGCATGTGTGCTTTGCTAGGGCTGGGACTGACATGGAACATTCTGAGATCCAGACACACAGGAGTGAGATTCTCTGCAGCCTAGTGAAAAAGTGGAGCAGGACAGAGAAGTGTTTTGGGCTTTCCTATAGTCTTATAGGCCTCTTCTTGTCATTGCTTGGATAGTGACTTTTAACATAGGATTTAAATTCCTTTTGTTCCTCTTTGGAGAAAATGTTAATGGCTCCAATTCTATCTTTATAGAATCACTAAGATTCTAAGATGTCAAGTTCAAATGTTCATTTATTCTTTGCAGAATTTTAAGGGGAAAGCTATGTGCAATTTTTTAAGGGGCTCACAAATATGAAGTTTCAAGTTTGATTATTATATATAATGAATGTTTTCCTAATTCTGTGAGTGTACATGTTAAGCTATACAATTTTCTTGTAGGAAGACTTTTAAAATAATATTATTGCATAATAAAAGTGGCAGATCACATTTTTCTCTAAGAAATTATAAAGTGAACCTCTGAAATGGTAGCAAGAGGAGAAGCAGATAAAGACAGGAGTAAGGAAATGTGGAGAAGAATTTAAGGTAGCTCTAAAAGTAGAATGCTAGCAAAATTATCAACAAACTCCTGCTACCAACTAAAATGGCTGACCTTATTTTCAAGTAATCTGCTCCCAGCCCTTTGCACCTCCTATTCTTTCATAAATCCTACATGTTTGAACTCTTCAAGCATAGGTTCCCCATAGATGAGAGTCTTATTACGCTGCATAGATAAATGGGAAAAAAAAACCCAACTTTCTTTTATAAATTCTCAAAAAAAAATTCTCCTTTTTGAATTAATTCCACAGAAAGGGAAAGAGACAGAGAAAGAGAGGGAGAGAAACATGAATATGAGAAAGAAACATTGATTGGTTACCTCTTGCACCCCAACTGGGGACAAAACCCACAACCACCCAGTCATGTGCCTTGATTGGAAATTGTACCCTTGACCTTTAGGTTTGTGAGATGATGCCCATCCAACTGAGCCAGTCAGCCAGGGAGAAGAAAACTCCTTTTCTGAGGCAATTTTGGTGACTTTGTTTCTTATAATAATAATAATTTTTTTAAAAGCTCAAAACAAAAGCCATTTCTTTGATGATCTCTCTTAGAAAATGATTTTAAGACAATAATAAATATTTTTCTATTAAATTTATTTTGAATTGGCAATAACCCATATATTGATGTATTTGTAATTAGCCTTTTGAAAGGTATGCATATGCTTAAAGGAATTTACAAGGTGTTTTCCTGTTAATGTGTCACTTCTCCTTTGACTCTAAGGAGTTGGTGGAGAGTGGGCCAATTCCTTAATAGGCTGATACCCCAATACTATAGTAACTCTTCCCCACCAATAAAAAAGAGGAATCCCTCTGAGTAGTACAGACTCCACTTCAATTGGAAGAACACCTAAGTCTTTTGGGAAGGGATCCTTTGATTCCTTGTGGCATATGTGATATTCTCTTAAACCCTGGCTGTAGGAAAAAACTGTTACACTCTTTAATCTGTGGGGATCATCGAGTATGTTCAACTATTATGCTTGTATTATCAAAATACTCCTCCAATTTCGAGTGTCAACCTCATCAAGATTTAATATATGCATGCATGCCTATAGACACTCTTTTCTTTCCTTCTTTCCTTCCTCCTTTCTTCTTTTCTTCCTTCCTTTTTTCCTTCCAACTTTTTATTTTTTCCTCTCATCTTGTTCCAAAAAAGACCTACTGAAATGTGCAGTTTTGACTCTCTATTGAAAGATAAATCCCCAAGATGAATTACTGTTATATTTTATAATGAGATCACTGCTCATAAGCTGTTAGATTAGTATTGTTGCTTGGTTGATTTTTAGCTGGTTTTCATCTCAGGCATTTTCTCATTTCAGAGAAAAGTGTTTTACTAACACAATATCAGAACTTACTTTGGTGGGTTCTACTATAAATTCTCAAGATACCAATGAGAATATTATCTTTAATGGCAACTATGTCAGGGTTCAAATTCACCTCTGGGCCTAGCTACAATTAAATCCTTGTGGCATGTTCCCCAGGGCACATTAGTAGGTTATTTCCACACTTTAGAATGACTTATGATATGTAAAAAACTAAACTACTCTACTAAAAACTTGAACTATACAGTAATAAAGACTGCTGCTGCCATTCACTCTCAGCAATGAGTGTTTGCCAGGAGTAAGTAGGCATGATCCATGTGTCACGAGAGTAAGTTCATGATATAGTCTTTCATATAAGTCAGCCTGGCAACTGCTGGGCTAAGCTGCCTGCCAAGCAGCCCAGAACAAAGGAATAGACAAGAGTCATATGCAGTAACTATGCTATTCACTCACCTTTTGTTGAATGCAGGTTTAATCAAAGTAGAACATCAACGTACATTTATATCTTACATACACTCTAACAATCTAAGAGAATGATAACACACATACAATAATCAATGGGGTACAGCAAACCCGATTCCCAGAGTTTTAATCTGCAGGTCCGGAAGACAACACGGTGGGCAAGTGAGTTGTCAGCATCTTGCAAGGAAGGATCTCCAGAGCCAGGTGAGCACCAGGGCAGATGGAGTCCTCAGTCTAGCAGAATAGAACCTCCTGAGGCCTATGTCAAGGGAAGTCAGCATGGCATGGAGCAGCACTCTGGTGTGCAGAGCTTGGCTGCTCCACAGTGGTCTGGAATTGGCCTCAGTTGTACCCTGAAAGTGGTGTACTCCACCTTTCTTGGTCTTTTGATACCAAAGGTCTCCTGGCACCCCTGATACCAAGTGGGAAATTTTCCCAGGGGTCTGTGGGTGGTACATGGCTGTTCTGCTTGGCACCCATGATGGCAGGTGTGGAATTTTCCCAGGGCCTAACTATGGGTAGTCCCGCTCTGCAGACATGGCTGTTCTGGTCACATGTGCAGATATCATAGGTGTATCTCCTTGCCAGATATGCCTTCTCTGACATAGGTAGTTTCCCTCTTGAGCCAAAGTGCCATGGCTGACTGACAGCCATTTTGGTTGACATGAGTGACTCTACTTTGTTTTATATACTTTATGCTATCTTGATCAGACCAATGCCATTTTATTGGTCCTGTTCTCCACACCATGATCCTTGTGCACAGGCCCAGCCCCATAGCTAGGTCCACAGGAGCCTTTATGAGCATTTCTGAACACTGTTCAGTCTTAACTTCTACCTGCCTTGCTCCTCCCATGCTAGTTTCCATCCACGAGAGTGACTTGCATTTCATTCAGAGTCCAACAGAGGCCTTGTTCACCTCCACATTCATGTCTTTGGATGTGATTGCTCCACTACCTGGGATGTTCTGCCTGGCCTCTTACTCCAGGTTTTCACTAATTACCCTTCAGAGTCAACATGTGATACCTTCCCTGACCCTTTAATTCTGGGTGAGTTTTCTCTGTATGAATCTCCTACCATTCCTGACTACACATTTTGCATTATCTTATCATACTACTTTTTACATTATATCTCATTGCTTATTTTTTTTTTGTCTTTCCATTAGGTTATTCTACAGACATTGTGGTTTGTGATGTTTTTATCAGCATATTCATAGCTTTTTCCCAGCCTCTGATGAATGTTCACTAAATAGAAGAATGAAGCATGAATGGATGTATAAATGTGCCTCTTGGGCCTTTTATACATGTAGCACTTGCCTCTCTCCCCACCACTTCCCAGACCCTCATATCAGCTTCCTAAGGACTGACAGCACTGATTTCAAATGCTGGAAAGATGGTGTTGGGTCTTCTAAGAGGTAGTGAAAACCTTTCCTGTTCTGACAGAAACCAGGCTTGGAAAAATTTGGGAAAGTAGATTGTATCTAGATTTAGGTGCCAAGTTCCCTTCACTTCTCCAGGTATCTGTTCCTGAGCCTTCCACCCATAGTTCAGATCTGTTCTTTAAGGTCTCACAACTCCATAGCATTCCTTAGCTCTCAGATTCTGCTAATGCTTTCCTCTAACTGATATTGTCTATCCAGTGTCTCATTCCTTTATAGCCTTGTTTTCATCTTTGATGGTAACAATATTTAATATAAATTGAACTTTCTACTAAGTAAGCATGCTCCAAGCACTTTGTTTCAGAATGAGTTTTATCCTCACAAGATAGGAACTTATTCCTAGTTTATTCTTTTTCTTATTCCTCATTTCTTAAATTATTACTTATTGATATCCTAAAAAAATTACCCAAAGTCTCATAGCAAAGGTTAGGCTTTTCCTCCAACCTCACCTCATCATCAAGTAAAACAGAACATTTCAGGAGGCAGAGTCTAAACATAAAAGAAAGTCTATGTATAGGAATAGGAAGTTTCTAAGATTATGGCAGATTAAAAGAAAAAAAATTTGGAAAAGGGACAAGGCATAAGCAGAGAGATGCTGGAAATGACCTCTAATTTATGCATCCTGTCTCTGTGTAATACAGTAGTGAGACAATGACATAACAAATGTGAACAGCTACAAGAGGTGAAGTCATGGGTCTGCATTCTCTCCTTGCAATGGCACCAGCATTGTCAAAGTTTCCATCCTAATAGTCCTTTATGAACTAGCACCAAGGGAATTGGCCCCCTCTCCCACTTCTTTCACTAGACCCCTGAAGGTTGCATAGAAGTCAAAGTCAATTTTCAGTTTGAATACTAATTCCAAGTCTCATTTTTGTTTGATCCTGAGTGATTTAATTAACCCCTCCAAAGAGCAATTTCCTTTATCAGCAAAAACAATGATGATGACTTTCATATTATTATCAATATTAAGAAGATTAGTCATATGCAGCATGGTATAAACATTAAGTAAATACTCAAAAAATGTCCATTCCTTTCCTTTTCTTCTCATATTTTTTCTACCTCTTCTTCCTCAAACAGTCAATAAATATTTCATGACCCAGTCTCCAAATTAGAAGGCAGAAATATGGTAGACTAGGTGATAAATTTGAAAGACCCATTTCTAGCACACTATTTATCCAAACAGAAACTAACCAAAGCAAGAGTAGCCTAAGGTGTAGTTCTGGTCAAATAATAGACAGATGATTAATATAGCAGCATAGGAAATCCATATCCTAACCTAAAATATAATAATGGTTGTAGTGCTCCAAAACAAAAGGGAAAATGGTAGTAGAACAATGGGTTAGGGAGTTGGAAAATTATAAAATTAGAATTGTGCAACAAAAATGAATTATAAAGCTAAATATAAAAAAGCTGAATCACATAAGTAAGTAGAAATGAACAAGATCTTGTTTTGACAAAAGAATTAGAAAACTATAAAGAAAATTTGTTTTAAGATTTTATTTATTTATTTTAGAGAGAGGGCAAAGGAGAAAGAAAGGGAGAGAAACATCAGTGTGTGGTTGCCTCTAACAAGTCCCCTACTGGGGACATGGCCCACAACCTAGGCATGTGCCCTGACTGGGAATTGAACCAGAGATCCTTTGGTTCACAGTCCAGCACTGAACCCACTGAGACACACCTGCCAGGGCTAAAGAAAATAAATTTGATTGATTTAGCTACATAAATACAATGTTTACACAACAAAACACTTCATCAAAATTAAAAAGAAATTTAAAGATTCATTTTCAACATAATAATAGAGCTCTTTTAATCAGTAAGAAAAGAAAATCAAGACAATAGGAAAATGTGAAAGGATACAACCAGATAATTGACAAAAGAAAGTAACACACACACACATATATAATATAATATATAATATGTATTAGTGTGTGTGTGTGTGTGTGTGTGTATATCTCCTCTGATTAGTGATCAAGTAAATGTAAATTAAAGTAGGAAGTGAAGATCTTAAGTGTGCTAACATAAAGAAGTGTGGGCAGAGATGTGAAAAAATGAACATCTCTGTATACAACTGCAATATAACCTGTCTGGAGGTTTATTGTACAATATTACCCTTTCTATTGCCTTTAAGGCACCTATATCCATCTGATATTAACTTGTTGTTGATATGTGCCTTTGCTGATTATCTATGTCACTTTAATAAAGAGCAAGCCCCCAGAAGGGTAGGACCTACACTATCTCCTCATCTGTTCTTTCAGTGTTGCTTGATGGGTTAACCTGTCTATTCTTCAGTCCAAAACATTATTGGTATAATCAAATGAGACTTACTGTGTACACTTAGGAAGACAACTCTTAAATGGATCTCTACTGAATCCTGACTAGAAGTTCAACACCTAAAATTTGATTTTAATGAAATGATCATGTGTGCTGAAATTCTCAACATAGAATAATGTTTAAGGGCAAAACTTCAAAAAATCTAAATATATAATGATAAGAAATTGGGCAAAAATTGGATAAATGTATACAAGTAGAATTTCATAAAATCTTAAAATAGGATTGATAAATAGTTAATTATGGGAAAATTATCAGATTATTTTATATCATTAAGTGATAAAGTTTTATGTACAGTGTGATTCTAACTCTGTAAAAACAACAAAACTATGTTCTATAATTCCTGATTGTGTATTAGCTATGTTATAAGATAAATAATCAACAAATAACTTTTTTTAAAAAAAGGTAATTCTCATAAGAGTCTCATCCCCTCTAGTTTTATTTATTTTTACAAGTACTTTCCACATCTGTGAAGGTGCCTCCTGTGGTCTGATGTTGGAACATTTCTGATCATTCTACCTTCCCATTTTCCATACCCACAACAGCACTTTCTCTTGACACTTTTCCAACTGGCCCTTGTGTGCTCTGCCCTTTTTATTCATGATGAGTGTCTCAGTCAAGCTTTCAAATGAAGTCTATGCGATGAGTAGGTAACCACAGCCAGAAGAACAACTCTCTTAGAAAAAGCAGTGTAGAGGAGTCAGGCTGAGTAGGCAGTAGCTTAAAGCATTTATGCATAGTTTGCCGTCTCAAGAGTTTTCTCTAAGATACTTAAAACTGACATTTCAAACATATTTTATCAAATAAACTCTATTCTTAAAATATCTTACTCTGTTTGCAGTCTCTCTCTACATCATTCCATTGCTATTCAAGGTTTTTTCAATGTCTCATAGAAAATCATCTCCAAATGAATCAGTATGTCTCAACTTCCATGTGTAACTTTTTCCTATTGCTAATATGGGAGTGAGGTACTTGCTTTAAAGTAATTTCCATAATCCCTGTAATACATTTGATATTTATATATTTCAACAAATATTTCCATGAAATGCTACTTAGAAAAGGGGGTTTCTGTATATTAATTTATCCTAAAAGAGCAGAAGTTTCATGCACTGCTCCAGACATATTAAATGCTAGGTATTGGGTGGTACTCAAAGATGAATAGCCCAATTGGGAATAGCCCAATTTACTAAAATGTTGATGTATCTGTCAAGAATCTCAGTGGAACAGCTGTTCCAAGGATATGTCCCCAAGACAGAATAAGGGAAACATGTAAATAGAGTAAGTTGTGAATATGCAAAGACGACTTCATTTAAGATTAGAGAAATCATAATTAAACAATAAAAAATATCAAGGTGAATATGAATCTATGCACTTTCTACTGCTTACATGGCCCTCCATCTACTGATCTGGCCCTGTCTCCTATTTCTCTTCTTTCACCCATGTTCCTTCTAGTACTCTTGCCTTTTTTCAGGTCCTGCAACTCTGCCCCTCAAAGTCTTTACATTTTACCCATGAAGCTCTTCCCCCAGATAGTACCATTGCTTGTTTTCTGCCCTTGAGTTTCTGCTTAGAACACCCTAACTCCAAAGGTCTACCTGCTTTCCTTTTCTAAAGTAATCCCTATCCCTTGACCTCTCAACAACCCACCAACAACTACAGCCATCTCATTATCATTTGTATTGTCTTTTGGACACTGATCACCATTGTTTGTTGGTATGTTTCCTTACTAGTTATCTACATCATTTGACTAAATCATTAAATCTCAATCAGAGCAAGAACCTAGAGACTTTTGCTCCCCATTCTAATTCTAGTGCTTACAGTGGTGCCTGAAACATTTTAGACACACTTCAGCATGAAATAGTGATGAAGTAATTACACCATGTATCAACAAGTAATTTTTGAAATTCCTATATTGTAATCTTAGAACAGTTCTTTACTACAGACTGTGTCATGTGTATTTCTTAATAATTTTTCCTTTTATCTTTTCTCCTTACCTTCTTTTTTCCTTCCAGCAGGCATTGATGGAATGCTGGACTCATGTTAGGCCTGAAGATGCAGAAATAAACATGAAATAATTCCTACTTCTGGTGTTAATAATTCAGTGAAGGAGTGATTTAAAAATTAAATACATATTTTAATTTTTATTGTTGTGCAAGTACAGTTGCCTTAATTTTCCCCCACCACTCCCCCCTAAATAAATATTTTTTTTAAATAAAAGAAAACATGGAGGTGGAATATTTGGTGTTTAGGACTGCATTAAAAACTCATACACACACACCTGAAGCTCAATACAGAAATTGTTACTGGAAGCTACAACCACATTTATTTTCTCTTTGCAAGATCAACATAAAGTTAATGGTCTGGTAGGCAGTAAAATTTAAGACATTCCTCTTCTCACAGGTTTCTAGTGAATGAAGAGCTTCCTTCAAATACAAAGACAACTTGAGCCCAGCTGAATCACATAACTTCTAGGCTAGTTGCATTCCCTAAATTGATGTCCAGAGGATGGATAGGAAGGACTGGTAAGTTCAGTGGGACATTAAGAGTAGATGTACTCCAGTAAGAGTCAATGGAAGACAAGTTGTTTTAATACTTCTGACTTTATTCCCATGTTTTTCCATTTTTTTGGTCATTATGTAGAATTGAGATTAGTTTGACCAGCTCTGGCCTTTCACCATCTTTCAACAGTTTCTATTTACCCGAAGTTCTATATGGAAATAAAAGACAGCAAAACTGAGTCACTGAATCCTACATTTCAATAATAATCCCCCACTTTTTTGAACAGGTGCTTCCAGAAAACACTAAAGAGAAAGAAAGAAAGAAGAGGAGGGGGAGAGAAAGAAAGAAAAGACAGAGAAAATACTTTGCATGGATTCCTTCTTTAAGATTTTCAATTATTTTTTGCAACTCCTTTTTGCAATAAAGTAGAGTACAAATATATAAAAGTGCATGACAGGTTAACCTCAGCAGTAATCTTCGCAGAGCATATTATAAAATAGCAAAACCACAGGGATTTTACTAGCAATGTGATCTTGGGCAAATAATAGGCTCTGTCTTATGTTCACTTTTCCCACATATAAAATAAAGATAACAATTACCAACTTTAAGGGCTATGTAAGAATTAAAGGAGAAAATGATTATAAAAAGCACCATTTTTTATTCAGAGGAGATCAAATATATTTGGGAAAATGTAGTTACAAGGAACTCTGTCTCTACCTTTCACATTTTATTTTAATGGTACAATCCTAGGGGATGTTAGTCTCCTTTCTCTGTGGTACTTATGGCTTGAGAAAAAGTTGCTTTTAAGAAGACTGTATTTGACCATTGTTTTCTTTTCTTTTTCTATATAACTATTGGAACAAAAGCTATATAATTTCTTTATTTTAATTGACTCATAATTTGAGATAAATTATTTATGAAATTTTACATTTAAAAAAATGGAGAGTGTTAAGCCATTTGTAACCTGAGCCAATTATGGGAATCATTCTGGGATATGGATCTTATGCAGTGTTGATGCACCCTGGGGCATAAGCTCTTGGATGTGTGGCCATAGAGTATGGTTTTGTTTTTGTAGCTTTAGATTTTCTGACAGAAGTGTAACAACAGTCAAATACCATGCTCTTTCACAAATCCCTGAATTTTTATAAACAGTAAATTAAGTTTTCCATAGACAGAGATGTGTTTTGTATTCACTTGGGTGTCTCACACGCAGTGTTGTTACCCAATGTGTGCATTTTGTTTTGCTTAAGGATACGACTTACTCATTCCAGACACAGTACACTTTTAGCCTATGTTTTTCTAAAACATACTCTTAGACAATTAAAATGTTGTGTACACCCTAACACATACACACCCCTAATACCTATGCAACTCTGTTATTCTATCCTTATAATTATGACTCATTAGTTTGTGGTAGCACAGAAGATAAGTATAAAGCAAGTAAATCTTGATAATCCCAGAACACTGAAGGGAAAATAAATTGTTTGCTCAAGGACCTGACTGCTAAAATTTTTGCTTTCAAATTCACGTACGGTGGAGATGGAAGCTTCCTGATGTTTTTCCTTCTGTACTTTTTACTCCATTTCTATTCCTGATAACAGAAGAAAAGCCTAATGGTGATATCCCATAGCCAGGTGGGCAATGACAACTATTTTGAGGGATGATTAGTGAATATGTTTTATATAAAATATTAAAATTAATTTAAAAAATTTATGTTCTAATGTTTGGAGTTGGTGATTTGCTTTCTAGAAAGTCAAGGACATTGAAAAAGGTTGTAACTATGTGAGAAGATAAGAAGGCATCTTGGAAAGGGGAGATGTCCAAGGAATAAGGTCAGGTGTGGCAGAGGGACAAGTTCTTTCAGGCAGAGCCTGCTTGTGGTCTTTCTCATTTATGGTCCAGAAAAGAACTTGAACCAGCAAGAGTGAACATTGAAGTGGCCTGAGCAAGATAAACTATATTAATTTTGTTTTACCATTTGTGTTAAGAGTTTTAAGGACTAAAGTATAGGTCTCCATATGCCAACATTCATGTACAATATTTAGAACACAGAAATAATGATAAAAGGCATTCTCTTAAAATCAAAGAGAAAGATAATTAGAATTATTTCCAATGGATGATTGTTCATAGTATATATTTTATAAAAATTTTTAGGACAATTTCCAAAAACAGGCTTTGTATTTTTACATATGAAAATGTTATTTCCCTATGTAGTTTTATTTCTGCTCTTGAAATCTTCATATCATTTATAAATGATTGGGAATGTATCAAAATCAAAATAATTTTGAAAAAAAAAAAGAAGGGTACTACAATTAGCTACTGATAAGGATAAAGTATTAGAGAGAGAAACGAATGAGGAAAAAACAATAAATATTTCTTTAGGCATATAACTGAAGAGTTGTGACCTTGTAGAAAATGTACATGTCTATGAATTGTCCCTCAGGTGATCAGAAGATAAGATATAAGAGGAGTCTTATTTCAGGTAAAGATAGTGTCTTACATCCTACCCTTTCAATAAAGTCAAGTGCATAGTCTGATAATAATGCAATACCATATAACAATAGTTGTAATTTATTATCATACCTGGGTTGGTATTTTTAATAATATTTTGAATCTTTTACATGGTATTACACTTTATACAGGGTTCAGCAAAAATAGGTTTACAGTTGTTAAGTATGTGAAACATAGTTTATGTTTCTATTATTATATATTAGCTATGGTATTATTTTTCTTTTTTTAAGATTTTATTTATTTATTTTTAGAGAGGGAGAAAGAGGAAAACATCAATATGTGGTTACCTTTTGAGCGCCCCCTACTGGGGATCTGGCCTGCAACCCAAGCACGTGCCCTAGAATGGGAATTCAACTAGTGACCCTTTTGTTTGAAGGCCAGCACTCAATCCACTGAGCCACACCAGCCAGGGCAGTTATTGTATTATTTTTCATATGAGCAATGGTAGATTTACTTTGTCTCACCCTGTATTTTACAAAGTATTATTGAGGTCTATATTTCTATACCTCTAAAATATGAGATTTTTTCTCACACTTTTACTTTTCTAAAATTAGAGGACACCATACAAATGCTGTAAAAACAGCTGCCTAGCCCTCAAAGGAAAGGAAGTAGCTGGTATTGCCTGATGATGTTTAAATTTGTCTGGGAAGAGGCAAACTACCATTACCTGATTGTAATCCTGGTGGGGTTAATTGTACCTCTAGAGCAATAAGTTGGATACTAATTTGTACTTTTATTACTTATTGTTACTTAAATATTTTCTAAAAGATTGCACTGTAATAAGAAGTGGTATGACATACAGGTTACCACTCTGGTTCTGCAGCTAGATTTCTAGAATTGGAGCCCAAGTCTACCCCTGCCTGGGCCTGTGACATGGGCCATCTGCCTACATTCTCTAAAATAGGGAAATGCAAGACTTACCTCATTGGGTCATTGTGAAGATGATAAAGAGTTAATCCATGCAAAGCATTTTTCACAGTGCCTGCAAACACTTTTTTCATCTGTTACATATATGTATGTATATATGTGTGTGTATATAAATATGTGTGTGTGTATGTGTATACTTCCTACTGTGAGCTAGGGAATTTTCTGACTGCTAGAGATATAAAGATGGATGAGATAACTAAAATATGTTTGGAGCCAACCTTTAGTGTCTGTAAAGAAATAAATCATGTTCAGTGATGATTGGTGCCACAAAGATGAACAGGGGAATGGTAGGTGATTGGAAGGAAGCTGACTTCATTAGGGTGGTCAGAGAAAAATTTTTGGAGGAAGTAACAGTGAGCTGAGATTTCAGCTGAGAGAAAGAACCAACCATGAACATATGTGACAGAAAAGAACTTTCTAAGCATAAGACCTATAGAGCACCCAGGAGCACAGTAGAAAGTGAGGTCAAAGTCTTGAGCAGAGCCCCAACGTTTGACCAGGTTATGGGGTTGGGATTTTATTGAGTCCAGAGTGAAGTCAATCAGAGACATCTAAGCAGCAGAGTTATTTACCATTAAGGTACCATTTTGAATGATGTGAGGGGAAATGGAAAGGCACAAAGAGGGAGGTCTTTGGATTAGAGGGGTAATCTAAAGAGAATGGGTGGCGGCTTGGGCCAGATTGGTGAATATAAATGGGAATGGAAAGAAGAATATGAAAAATAAAATCCCTGTGTGTTTGAGTGACTAAAAGAAGTTCAGCATGGCTGGACCCATGAAAGAGGTAACTTGTAGGTGTAAATAACCACATTGTTCATGTTTCACAGACTTTGTCTCATTTACATCTAGATCCTTCATGGAAGAAAGTCGGAATGTTAATCAAAGAGCTAAGTTATATCATTGGTATTTGCAAAGCCAATAAAAAACATAAGACACATTTGCTTATGTATCTGTGACAGCAGAGGGAATTTAATGTGGAGACTTTGTTTCCTAAGAGGTGAGAAAGGCCTGAGAAGTCGTCTAGTGGAAAATGAGATACCCCTGAGATTAGCAGCAGTGGGAAGCCACTCCACGACCTGAAAGGAAAGAGGCAGTGTTACTGGAGCCTAAGAGCTGGAGCCACCAGGAAAAAACAGGAATCAGCTCCGGATTGTCCTATAGAAGATCCAGCTAAGGAAGAGGGGCATCTTCTGCCAGGCTTAGCTTGTTAGGCAGAGAGAAGGTGGGGAGATATCCCCCAGCAGTACTCACATTGGGTGAACACAGCTGGAAACTCACCCAGAACCAGGAACCTGTGCAGTACCAAGGGAAAAGGGAATCTATTGCACTACAGAGCAGAACAGGACAGAGAATGACTCTGAGGCTAAACAGCATGGGTGGGGTGAATGGGAGCACTGATGGAGCTTGGGAGTCAGGAAGCAGTGTGGAGAGAGGCCCAGCAAAGGGCCTCGTTTCACTTAAGGTCCAAGTTTCACTTAAAAAAATAAATAGGAACCAATCATGCAGAGTCTTATAAACACTTAAGCAGTTTGGAATTCTCAGATCATTCAGGATGCACTGAAAACCAATGAGGTGTGTGATTTATAAAATTAATCTAGCTAGAGTGTGAATGACTTAAAGGGATACAATCCTGGAAGTAAAGATCTCAGAACATTCCTGCAGTGATGCAGGTTGTAATTTACTTGGAAATGCTGTAATTTTCCTGGAAATATTCAATACTTACTTGCCTATGGAACTATAAGTGTCTGTTAACCAACGAGAGTGGTTCACTGACAGTTGAACTACCCTAACCAGAAATGCACTCATGAAGAAGACATAGTTAGCATATGAAAGATTAACCAGTGTGAACTCTGAGGACTAGAAGGGTTCCTGGTGGCTAACCAGGCTCAAAAAAAAAAAAAAAAAAAAAAAATCAGAGCTTAGCAGCCATTTCTGCACAGGGGCTTCTCAGGCAAACTGCACTTCTCAGAGAAGCCTAGGACAAGCCTGTCTCTGTGCTAAATTGCCTGCCTGCCCATCTACACTGTGTTTCTGCCATCTGAGCCCAAGCTAGTAAAGGGATTCCTGGAGTCCTATTTCAGCCAGCAAGACTAAGGCTTTCCCCTTCTGATCGATGCTGCACAGCTCTGACCAATCAGAGCAGTTTTATTCTGACCAGTCAGGGACCAGGAATGGAGACTTCCATCTATATAAACCAGATCCCCTCTGGCATGGGATTGTGCACTTTGCACAGAAGACTGAAGACTGTGATCTTCCAGCTGGAGCAGAGCAGAGGAGCGACCCATTGAGGACCAGAGCTGCCTAAAGAGAGAAAAAGAAAGGGTATTACAATTAGCTACTGGTAGAGATAGATAAACATATTAGAGAGAAAGGCAAACGAGAAAAGATCAATAAATGTTTCTTTAAGCATATAACTAAATAGTTTTGACCTTGTAGAAAATGTACATATCTATGAATTGTCTCTCAGGTTGTCAGAGACTAAGATATAAGAGGGGCCTGGCCTCATGGCTGCCTAGTCCTGGGGCAGCTGCACGGTGCTGTTTACACAGCTTCAGAGGAGCACTATCAAGCTGTTCTACAGCAGTGTGGTTTTCACAGCCATGTTGTATTACCATTGAGTTGTTTGCACTAAATAAAGTTTCCTTCTTTGTCACACCTCAAAATCAGAGTACTGCTGGTATTGAGTTGGTGCCCACAACTATCAGTTGACACCAGCACTATAAACTCTTCACATTGCAACTATTTGATCTTCCCTGGGGGATTTTGTAATTAGTATAAAGGAATGTTTAAAATAAATAATAATTTCTTATTATTCAATATAGATGGATGGGCCTTCTTTATAGGTGCAGGAACCCAGGGAGTCAGCCTTATAACTCTGATTTCAAGAGGAGGGCCCTGGTATGATGAACTTGTGTTCTTACAATTTCCTGAGAATTTTCTTGCCTTACCAAACTAAGCCTTAGCACTAGAATAGTGTCATATTTACTTTTGGAGATCTGTTCATCATGGCAAATTTAGGGAGCTTCAGAAATGGAAACCTGAGGTACCACCAACCCAACAGGCACATGGAATGGCAGTTTCATTTCCTGAGTATTAAAAATGTTGTCATGTGAGGTATCAGTCAGGATAAAACTAGCTTTATTGGTTACAGTTCTCTCAACGAGATCATGTTCTCCCCTCCTTCTAACTACTGTGAAAGACAAAATGCACTAGATAATTAGGGAGATGATTTTATTTAGGCTATCACATTAAGGAGAACTTTTATTAATGAGGAAATTTTCAAAGAAAAAGAAGAAGGACTGGGGCCTTATAGAGGCAAAGTGAACAAAGAATAGTCCACTTTGGGGTTCTTGGAGAAAGTTGGAAATCTGACTTATCTTGGACTATGCAGAGCAGAATCATACTTTGATATTTCTAGGAACACAAAAATGTGGCAAAATTTAAAAATAAAAGTGTGAGGTAATTTCTTTACCACCCTCTATTCTAGCAGCACAGGGCTCAGATAAGGTTCAACATTGTCATTGAAGGCTAAAAAATGACATTGACCTTGGTCATTTTGCAACATAAGGAAGACATGATATTGGCCTATAGGAAAGATGGGTTGTGGAGAGAAGGAGAGGAAAGAATGGAATCAAGGGGTATTTAAATGATAGAACTAAGGGGACTTGGTAATTAACGAGAGAAATGAAAATCAAGGATTAAGTAGAATTTTTCTGGCTTAGGAAATGGGTAAATCACAAATACCTATTATTAAAATACCAAATAAGGAACAGATTTGGGAAGAAATAATGTTGAGTTCAATTTTAGTCTTTCTGGAGGTCTATAATGTTCTATGGTCATGAGGCATCTGACAAATAAATGCTTCCTAAGCATTTACAAAGGAATCATAACATCATTACGTTTAGTGTGAAAATTAGTAATAGAACAAGGATTATTTACTTTTTCCATTTTATAACTTGAGCTAGTCACTAAAATATAGATGGATTAGAGCACATTTTTTCTTCCAAAATACATCAACAATGTTGATAATGTCAATTAAGAGCTTAATGAAATTAATGGGTGATTTCCAAGAAGTGGGAGGAAAAGTCAACTCAGAGTTTTTGAACAATTAAAAATCATGCAAAAATATAATCTAAATTTTGGCAGTCTCTCAATGCCCTTTAGCTTTGCCTCCTATGGCCTGGCTTCTTCAGTGGTCTCTACTCTTTGTACACTCTCTGCCCCACCTGGCAGCACACATCTGGTTCTGGGTTGCTGAGATATTAAATAAACTTAGTTTTCCTATATACAACCAAAGCTATTTTTTCCCACAAAACATTCCTGCATAACAAATTTGTGTAATAAGACTTGAAAATATGAACAGTTCAACCTGAGTGTGTTGGGAGCCGCCCAGCCTGGTATCAAAAGCTGTAACTCTCTCTAAGGCTAAGGCTGAGGAAACAATCAGAGTTGTAAGCAAGCAAGGAGACAAGCTTATCTTCCTGGCAGGAGCACCACTTTTGCTCCTTTCACTTTACCCTGTGTGGCCCCCAATACTTGGTCGGTTAGCCAATGATGGGTAAGATTCCCAAGGGGGGAATGACCTAAGACAGGCATGATCACGTGGGAGGCCCCCAAGGAAGGACTTTGGGGGCAACAGCAAAAGGGAGCGATGGACCCTTACCCCTCGACTTTGACAAAGCCTGAATTCTCATTGTCTGTGAGAAAATCTCCTGATCTCTTGGCTGCCTTACTCCACCTAAGCCTGAAACAATGACAGGGTGGTGCCACCCTGTGCTGGAAAGGGAAGGTTCCCTGGGTGATCAGGCTTAAGAAAGAATACGTAAAATCCTGTGAAACCTGCTTTGTTTAGAATGCTCTCAATTGAATGATAATGCTCTCAATTGAATGATAAGGGTCCAGGGAAGAAGTTTGTTCCTTAAAGTCTTTTACAGCTCTTTGACCCGGATTCAAAATAGGCCCTCAGACTTCCTTGTTGTCTATTGTTTGATCCTTACTTCATGGCAATGAGTAATGAGCTTTACCTGAATTCTTATGCAAACAAACCCAATAAAAGCCTGCTCCAGTGGAGGAATAGGGCGCTCTCCCCTTGGGTGCTCTCCCCTAGGGAGGGTGGTCATGGCACTCCTCACTAGAGAGAATGGCTGTTTTGTCCCTATTTCTCCACAGGACTTGGTTGTCTCTGTGTATGTTTTTCTCATGTTTCTACGAGCCCTCTACTCTTTACACTCTCTGCCCCACCTGGCAGCACACATCTGATTCTGGGTTGCTGAGATATTATATAAACCTAGTTTTCCTATATAAAACCAAACCTACTTTTTCCCACAAAACATTCCTACATAACAAATTTGTGTAATAAGACTTTAAAATATGAACAACTCAACCTGAGGGCTTAACAGAGGAATTACAGGCTCAGACTTAATGGCTAATTACAAATCACAATACTTTTAAAAAATGTATTGCCTGTTGAATGAGTTTTATTTTTTAGAACATTAGCATTTAATTATCTAAATGATAATACAATATGCTGATTTTTTCATCTGTTTCAATAGTCAATGTGTCATGTGAAGATAAAGCAATTTTTGGTGCAGAAAAATGAAGTTTAGAATGAGGGCCAGGAACTTGTTTTTGTCCCAACTATAACTAACCAACTTCATGACTTATACATGAAACTTAATCTTGGGGGCTTAATTTCCTTATCTCTAAAAGAGAGACTTCAGTTTTTTTTTTTTTTTATTTCACAGTCCTAAAAATTCAGATTATTCTATTCCAGTCTAAACTAAAAAAATTAAAAGGGGAAAGTTGAATAACTGCATACTGGTGAATTTATGTTAGAGACTTAAAGAGAATCAAGCTGATATGTTGGTGAGGGCTGTATTAATGTGAGCAGACATGTCTACGTATATTTTGGCAAAAGTCAATTATGGAAAATACATGAGAGCTTGGAAGTGAAGAGGAACAGGAGGAATTAGATATTATTCATTTATATTTGTGCTCTGAATTGTGTGTGTTTTTACTGTCTGTCATGACCCCACTCCCCCCTTCAATGGGAGAATTTCTCCAGCCTCCTTTCTCTGATGCCCTAGAGCTTTGGCCCACACCTCCTGGTAGGGTATTCTAAACTTGAGATCTGTACTCTTACTCTGTAGTTACACAGCTACACCTGGGCTGAAAATTGGAAAAGTAGAAAGAAAAAAGAATGAAAAAGGAAATGAAACAGGACATACAAGAACTGTGGGACAACTACCAAAGGTATGAGTATAAGTAGGGGAAAAAAAGAAAAATTTTAGAAGAATTATTTGAAGCAATAATAACTGAGAATTACATCAAATTAATGTTAGACACCAAACCACAGAACTAGGAAGCTCAAGGACACACATACACACAAACTAAACCTAGGCATATCATATTCAAATTTCAGAAAAAAAAAATCTTAAAAGAAGCCAGAGAAGAAAACACCTTACTTATCAAGAAGCAATATAAGAATCATATATGACTTTTCCTCAAAAACCATGCAAGCAAGAATAGGGTGGAATGAAATAAAGAATTGAAAGAGCAGTTGAAGAAAAGAAAAAAAATACTTAGATTTTTATACCCCGAAAATGATCATAAAGTAAAGGAAAGGAGAAATAAAGACTTTCTCAGACCAACAAAAATTAAAGAAATTTGTTGCCAGTAGACCTGTGTTGCAAGAAATGTGAAAAAATTTCTTTAAAGAGAAGGGAAGTGACATCACAAACTCGAATCTCCATAAGGAAAAGAAAAGCATCAGAGACTGTGTAAGTGAAAGAAAAATAAAAGTTTTTACTTTCTTATTCTTATTGCTTTGAGTTTAACTGTTCTTTATATATTTGGGGCAATAATTCTTTTTAATATATACGCTTTGAAAATATTTTCTCCCAATTTGTGGCTTATCTTTTCATTCATTTGACAGTGCATTTAGCAGAGCAGAAGTTTTTAATTTTAATGAAACCTAGCTTACAAATTATTCTTTTCATAGATTTTGCCTTTTGTGTTGTATGTAAAAGTAATCATAATACCCAAACTTTTTCTCCTGTTATCTTGTAGAAATCATATAGTTTTATATTTTATACCTACTCCCACTGGAGTTCCAAATTCTTATAAATGTTCACCCTGATCTTCAACCATTTCTCAATCATAGTTCACATTCTCCTACCCTAGTACTGGTTCCCATGAAGGTTTCTCCTCATGGATTTATGTTTTCATTAACTGTGATTCTCTCTATCCTATTGTCTGTCCCTAATGTGTGTGTTTGGGGGTGGAGCAGGAGTGGCAGTAGTTTGTCCTGTGACCTGACTTCTTTGGCAAGTCTAAAAAGAGTTATTGAATTTTCTGTACGTTCATTTTTTTTTACCTATTGTTACGATGAATGAGCATATTTCTATGCTCATTACATACTGGACCAGAACTTGAAAAACTGAATGTGGTATTTTAAACTGCAATTTTTTTAAATTATTTTATTAAAAGATGTAAAGTCACTGCCATAATGATAACCAATAAGAAGAACACATCAGTTAAGACCCAGAGAACACAGCTTTCCTGAGTTGGGCCTAACCACCTCACTATTCAGGTCTGTTAAATGGACATTGAGCATATTAAGGTTTCTTTACCCTTTTAGATGTAGGGTAATGGGGTAGATCAGAGCAGAAATCACTGAAAAGAAAGATACCCCAATTCTAAGAGGGGGCCCCCAAATCAAATACAGAAACTGCTCCCCTCTCTTACCTTGCTCCCTTCTCTTACCAGGAAAGGCAGCGGAGTGGGAAGAGCACCTTGGCTGATTAAAGCAGCCTGCCTTCTGCAGAGAGAGGGGATACCTGAAAAAGGGGACTTGAATGAGTCAAATAACTAGTATAAACAAAATATTCTTGGCAGAGGGGTGGGCAGGGAGCTCCTGGGATTGAAACCAGAGCTGGGGCTTAATAGCCCAAAACCTTGGGGCTACTAGCTCATGACACAGGCTACACAGTTTGTGTGAGCTGTGGGGGCTGAATACCCCTCCCAGGTGACTGAAGATTTATGCCCATGCCTGGAAAAGGGGGCAAAGACAAATGTGGCCGTTGGTTAAAAAGCTGAACACCCCACTGGCTTCTGGAGTGCATAGAATTCTGGAAGAGAGGACTTTTTAAACAGGAAATGGGGAGAAGCTTCCTCCAGCTTTTGGCTCTGGGGTCTCTCTTGCTTTTGGTGATGGGTGCAAGCTCTTGGCTCTTGGCTTGTGAAGCTTTGGCTTGGGACTTTTCGTCCCAGGTGTGCTTGGACACTCTGGGTCTCTGTCTCTTGTTCCCACATGGATGAGAGCACTTGTGGGGCTGGTAGATGTTGGGCCAACCAGGGGCTTAGGCCCTGCATGGTTGGAAGCCTGTTCCTGGAGGCAGTTTCCCATACTGGGAAGCATGCCTCACTGGGCTCCAGACTCTGGGACACTATGATCCAGTGCAGCATGGCACATAGTTCCTGTACTGCTACATAGAGACTGAGAGCAGCACACCCCAGATCCTGAAGGAGAGAGCTGTTGCAAGAAGAAGGTGATTCTGAAACCCCAGAGTGCACATTCCAGAGAGAATGGAGATCTGTTTGTGTGGCTGGCTTAAGCTCCAAAAAGGACAGATAACAAAATGGAGACCTTTTGGGTGTGGTTTTGGCTTGTAATCTTTTGTAGAACAAAAGAAGTTCTACATCTCCTGGGAGAGAGGGTCTCAGAGCAGGAGTACTCTCAGCTTTCCCCAAATTGGACCCTGTTAATAAAAACATGTTTCCGCCCTGGCTGGCATAGCTCAGTGGATTGAGCATGTGCTGCAAACCAAAGCATCGCAGGTTCGATTCCCAGTCAGGGCACATGCCTGGGTTGCAGGCCACAGCCCCCATCAACCGCACATTGATGTTACTCTCTCTCTTTCTCTCTCTCTCTCCTTTCCTTCCCTCTCTAAAAATAAATATAAAAATCTTAAAAAAAATGTTTCCTTCAACACAAATCTATGGGTCATGTATTAGGACAATAAGTGGATGAACCCCATGCTGCACAATTACAGTAGGACATCTTTGAATCCTTAGGTTGAGGTTGTGGATAAAGATCCCTCAGCTAAAGATGCCAATATGTGGCAATGCTGCTAGACCTAGGAAGTTCTACACAGGTCATCTACAAAACCAGCTATAATTCCATCTCTAAGCCTTTTTGACTAATTCTAAGTTTCTAGCTATATGTGAACTCCAAACTCACAGGTATTTCAGGGTAAGTAAAATAGCACAAAATGAGTAACATTAACTAATATTTAGTGTACTTATAATGTGCCACATGCCTAGTCCTTTGTATGGAATATCATTTTTGTCCAAGCTACAGTTTTCCTATGAGCAACTCCTATTTTGAAGGATATGTTCAGTGTTAATTCTGTGCCAGAAATTGTGCTGAGTGAATCCTCCAAAAAAAACCTTCCAGGGTTTGTGTTAGATTTAGCTAGTAATTTATCAAAGAAACTGTGATACTTTTGAGAGTGGAAAGACTCATTAATAATTAGACCTGACAATAAGCATAAATAGAACTCCTCAAGGGCACACTGGGATATATGGCCCCTTTAGTTATCATTCTTCTTTTATAGAGGAGAAAACTGACATGAGAGAAACAAAGTAGTTTTCCTGAGGTTATATCCTAGTATATGGACTAGATTTGACTCTAGGAATGTTGGACTCCAAAGTCCAGCATGTAATCATGACATGCTGGAATAGACCAGTGATGGCACCTATGATGAATTTCCCAAGTGTCTATCCTCAAATATTCTTTTAGCTTGTTTCACCAATCTTTCCTTTAAAGCTGAATTTCCCTATATTTGATCATGTACTAACATCAGGAGCTTTAGATATAAGCTAATGCAACCTTAAAGATCTATGAAAATGGCACTATACCTCACTAGAAATGCTCACAATAGCAGATTTTTTAATTACCTTTCGAAATTCCAAAAATGTCAAACTGATTACAGTGTATGCTTTTTTTAAAACATCACATGTACTGAAGTTATTTTGGGATAATGAGCAATTTTAATCTTCCTTAATAAAAGCTATTCACAGGGCACTTTAGGAGGGGTTCTGCATATAAGTAGTTTTACTAAACCACTTTCCCCCTTCAGTAGCATTTATTCAAGAATATGCTAATTCTTTTAAAACTGGCAGTTAAATTTAGAAATCAGAAAGGCATAGTTATGGACTTGAGCAAATTTTCTGTTTTTTTTTTAAAGAATATATCTGATAAAAAGAAAGTAAAATTGAATTTTGAATTTTGCATAGCTATATGTTAATAACATGTAGAAATATTCTGAGTTTTAGATTTGAATTTGAATTTGAAATCAGGTTTACAAATTAAATTTCTAAAAGATTTATTTAAATAATTTTAGTCAATATAATGAAACATCAAAAGATGTTTTTTTTAATGCTTAAAGAATTATTTGTTTAAAGAACGTTTTGTTTAACCATTTAAGCAAAACGAAATAAGAAATTTTCATAGCAATATTGTAACCATAAAAGCAAGTTGAAAATAAGCATCTTAAATTATAAGAGTTTCTTCTTACTGGCCAACTAATAAGAACCTATCGAACAATATAGGCAAGATTATTTAAGAGACTGAGGCATTCATAACTTGGTCTTTGAGATGGAAAGAAGTGGGCTCACTCCAAAGTTACCATAGCTCAAATAAGTCTTCTAGAACTACCCTTTGCCCACTTTCTGCTGTAGATCTGTACTGTCTGAAATCTTGCCAGTGCAGTGCTCAGACTCTCACCAACAGAAACAATGTGTGGAGGTTCAGTGCTAGCTGGCCTGATGGAGGCAGCGTATAGCATTATTTTCTCTTGGGACTTTGATTGTCTTCTGTTCTGCCAAAGGTTTCTGCTTCTTCCAAACAGTAAAGAGGTAAATGTCCAAACAATCAATAGAGGAAAATGAAGGAACTTATCCGTGACTTCCATCCATGGTCTTTCTTCTCTTAGGGAAATTATCTTGGTTACCTTATCTGACCTTTTAAGATTTTGTGATCTTTTTCCTTGCCACTCCTAATGCCTCTTTTTCTGTTTCTATATCTTAGTTTTATTACATTAAAAAATGTATTTTAAAAAGTCATGCTTACATTGAATTTCCAAGATGCCTTCTCAACTATCTTCATTCACTAAACTATTATTTATGTATGTCTGCTGCTCTGATCCTGGGAAGCCATGATGAGCTAAGCATGCTTGTCTTCAGGAAGCTTACAGTCTTCCACTTCTTTTTATGAAAGCACTTCTCTTATTTCCTTCCCTTCTACATGCGTAGGGCTACTCCACTATATAAAAATTCTTCCTAATTCTTGCCCTTTTCTCTAGTCAACATAATACCTTGCTTTTTTATTCTTCCTTAAGGGCTTGCCTCTATTTAAGGACCTGAAATATCTGACCATCCATTCTAGCATATTAGCTCTCTCTATAACAAGAGGCTTTCTTCCTTGTCAAAGAGCATAGACTATTTGTTTGCAGTTAGTGAGTCTGCTAATCCCTAGAGATCATTGGATCCTTAAAATGTTTTTCAAGAAGAAAGTGAGTTTATAACTTCTCCCATACAACTAATTAGTAATAGACATGTCATTGGTGTTAGCTCTCACAATCAGCACATAAGCTCTCCCAACTATATTCCAGATATTTTTTATTGATCATCTGATAACACTAGTGGGTAAGTTCCAGAAAGACAAGAATGATAAAACTGTGAAGATAAAATTGAATTTATATATGATTTAGTCTACTCTGCAGATAAGAAAATTTGGGCCTGTCTTAGCAGAGTGATTAGCTCAGAAATCAACTGGTCTCTAGGTCTCCTGATTCTAGCACTTTCCCCCTTTCCCTGGCATTTTTGGGCAGGTTTCCTGTGAGCCACTGAAAATATGGTTCATTTTTTTCCCAGTTCACAGTTTCTCCACTAAGACCCCTCACAGAGACCTCACTCTCCAAGAAACACACTATTCTTTGTCTCAGCTGCTTCCCTCAGACAACTCACATACTCCCCATTGTTGTTTTCCATACACATTCATACTAGATCTGTAATGCCCACTGAGTCCAACATTTTAGACTGCTGGTAGGATGTGTAAGATACTTGCTGAATGTTCGAGATGTAGAGAAGAGGAGAGGGACACCACTACCTCATATTACAGCTATCACTAATGGTGATTCCAGACAGAAGCTTCTGTTCTCTTCTTTTAGATTCATTTTTTCACCTAGCTCCTGAACCCCTCCCCTCTGGCAAGATACTTAGAGGATTCATATAGACATTAAAATTTGAGAAATACAGTTTTGTATGTCCAATGGGGAATTAAACTCAAAGTAAGGAGCCACAAAAGTACATGTTGGAAATGACCTGGAATGTTCAAGTTCTTACTTTGCTTTGATTCAGGTGCCCTCCATGTTAATCCCATAGGGACTGAGGTGATTATAGAGCCCTTATCACATTCTTCTGGGATTTTTTTGTTGTTTTTATTTTTATTTGTCTTATAGTCAATAACTTTTGAATGGTGTTGCTGAATAAAAATACCATAAGCTAAATGCTCTTTTTTTTTTTTATCATAGATAGATAGACTACACTTCTTTTCTCTAGTTCCAAAGACTACTTAGGAAGGAAGTACAGTGAAAATTAGGATAATAAACCTATTTATAGGACAAATATTTGCTTCCCCAATAAAAACAGACCTGCCTGAAGACTTCCCTTACTTTTGGTAATAACACAGTTAAATCTTAGGCTTAATCACTAGCAAAATTGACTTTTGTTAATATTGCATTACATATTTTAACATCTTATTTGACAGGTGTGGCTGATTACCGACACGAATTTAATTTATGTCAAATCTAATACTATTTTCCTAGAATGGAATTTTTCTTTGTCTTGTCCCAGTCCTTTTTTTCTTCTCTTTTTCAGAGGAAGATAAACTATGAAAGCAAAGTTGAATAACGTTAAAAGTTGTGAGAAACACAGGTATTACACTTACTGAAAAACACTTGAAAATGCATATATTTATTCCAGAGATAACCTTAAAATGAATGAATATCAACTAAACATTAGATGTTAAAGAAAAACACAACTGTTATGTTCTAACCAAAACAAAATTTTCTGAGAAATTTGAGAGCGGAGAACAATAGAATGAAAGCTTTGGCAGCAGAATATTTTTGCTCAGGTCTAGTTCAAATTTGCCACTTCATTTAACTCTATTACTGTTTCCAATACCCTGAAGCCTCAGAAACACATGCAATTTTTTTCTGGATACTTCAGATGTGGTGGTAGACAGCAACACTGTTAAAATGGGAGGTGAAGCATTTCAGGAGACTGGAGAAGGAAACTGGTATTAATTGAACATCTGTTAATTGCCAGCAAATCATAGCCAAATCACAAGCATTGCCGTATCAGAACCTTCAATACAGTGTACTATTGTCTCCATTTTTATATATTAAATGATTGATGATTGGAGAAATTACCATAAACTTACCCATTGTAAAGGAGGGGGGAAATCTATATTTTTTTAAAAGATACATCTGTCTGATTTCCAAATTCATGTTTCTCTGCCACAATGCTGAAAAATGAGGTTAGACATATCAATATCAAATGTTTCCGGCATTTCTGTTGGCAACTTGGGAATGAAAAAAAGGTGTATTTATTGTATTTAGATAGGAATAGATAATATAGCAGGGGATTCATACTGGGGCTTATCTCTTTTGAAAAATCCTCAAGATCATGAGATCAGTCAGCATCGGAAGACTGCTAGGGACTCCAGAAAGCCTTCTGCTCCACCTTAGTTTAACAAAAGTAGTATTATTTATTATTTTATTTTTATTGTTTTAATTTTACTTTTATAAGGGATTTACTCATCCCAAAAAGCTTCCTCTGAATTTTAGCTTTCATCTGTTCACTGAAGTAGACAAGTATTCAATGACTATTTTCAAGTTGCCAAAACCCTCCCCTTGAGGATGTCTTCCTTAGATATGTGGTTGAGGGTGGGGGGGACTGGGGAATACTGGAATTCCAAGGAGCTATCACACAAGCTTTAAGGAGCCACATTCCATTTTTTAGTGCTTAGAATTTGATCCTCAGTAAGTAGCATCTATTTAGCCCTTACTCAAGTTATGGTGGTATTAAAATATACTTGATTTACAACTCCACAGATTTGGTGTTACATTCAGAAATCTTCTCATTGCCAATATAACTCTCTCCAAGGACCATTCTTAGCTAGGAAATATTTGTTTTCAAGTGTTTAGAATCCACTTGAATCTCATGAGCTAAACATGTGCTCATCAACTAGGCATTAGTTCTGTTACCTTTTCTAGTCATCCAAATTCAAAACACCATTTCTAAAGTATGGTCATCTAACAAGTGCTCCAAACAAGGTCAATGTTTTCCTTCCTTTGCTTTAATTTAAACTGAGGTTGTGCTCAGATGAAATTTACTTGATGTTAGACCAGGTTTTTGCATAAATGCCTTTCAAACACCATAAGGTACATTCTCCCCACTTTTGAACTCTCTCAAGTATTCAACCTATTCCAAAAGAGATCAATTTGTACCCAAGTTACAAATGGACAAATCCAAACTGAGGTTAGATTCAATAACTGGAGTTCAGGAATGTGCCTCAAAAATTCAAAGACAAATGAAGAATCAGTCTCAATTTCATAAGTACTTTTACTAGTCCCTCTCAGGTTTTATTTATATTCCCTTGATATTTTAATGTAATGAATGATTAATCTTGTCAAATCACTTACCTTCTCTAAGCCCTGGTTTCATCATTGGTAAAAGAGGAATAATAATTGTATCGTAGTATCTCCTAAGTTTATCATCATGATTAGATTAGCCCGTGTACTTAAAAATGCATTGCTCAGTGCCTGGAACAAAATAAGCAGCTGAGAAATGTCAGCTCCTGTCTTCCTGTTTCATACTGATGGTCATACTAATTTGAAAAAAATAACTTTTTTTGGTTGTTATTGTTCTATTTCAGTGAAGTTAACATTTTTGGCTTGTCCCCAGAACTGTGATTCAGTTCATGTATGAAGCTCAGTGTGAGTAACCCAGAGTGCTCTTCAGAATGCACATCCCTGCTTTAACCTTCTTGACTCAGTCCTTCAGAAGCTCTGCATTAGGGCCTGAGAATCTGGGTTTTATGGTGCATCATTTATTCTACCAATTACCAGTGGAGAGAACAACTCTTCCACAAAGTACAAAGAGCTTACTTATTGTTCTCTTAGGACATCCAAAAACTCAAGGAGGAAAAAGGGTATGCAAGTTTAAGTATTATCTTTACCTCCCTCTATTTAAAATTGATGACTGTTTTACCTAAAAGTTATCAAGTGGGTGTCACCTCTCACAGGCAGCAGCCATGCTATAAGTGGTCCATAAGTGGCAACACCTGAAGGTGGACTGAGTCTATCTGTCTCACATAGATTTCTGGGGCTTTGAATGAGTGTCCAGTTACCTGCAAATAGTCTTCTCTGGCAAGAACAAAAGACACTTCACATCTAAAGAATGGGGTCAAATAAGATTCCTAGCTCATGGACCTAGTTCAAGGATGAGATGAGGCAAGTTCTCAGTGCTCAGGCTTTGTGACCCCTTAAAGGCTGTAAGTACGTTTATAACAAAAAGTGTTCACTAGAATGGTTGTGGCATACATTTTAGTTAATTGGTTGATATAAACATGACATTGTCTTTAATGTAAATCTTTATTTACCTATTTTGCTTTATTTAATATTCTGCATTCCTAGGAAGCCCCGCAACAAAGTGTTCCACTTTCTGGATTTATCCTGTTTTTTCCAATCGTCCTTTCTATAGTCTGTTCAGCTTGTGTTTCCAATCTTTCCTAAAGCCTGGGTCACTCCCACTGCATGGCCCCACACATTCTTCCCTTGTTACCTCTCACTGTGGTCAAATGACAGTTTGGTTGGTCTTCAAGTACTGAAAGAATTGCCTGTTTTCCTGACTTGAGAAAATAGGGGATGGGGTACAAGACTCTGTACCCCAAAGGGGCTCTTTCTACAAAGTCAGCTAGCCTTGAGGGTTAAGGGAATGATGCTTTTTTTTTTCTAGGTGTTAAACTTTGACTCTTTTTGATAAGCATTGATATTCTTTTTTTTTTCCTATTACCATGGCCTTCAAAATACAGTGACTGCTTTCTCCCTAGCCTTAGAGTTGTCTTAGTTATTAACTCAAAAATTATATATTTTGTGATCACTTGTTGTGGCAAGAAGATAACTTACTTTGCATCTGTCTTCTTTCCTCCTTGGGGACACCATATGTCCATTTCTGGCTTCTATGCTCTTTTATAAACACAAAAGTGGAAAAATTTGGCTTTATTCAGTATCTTTTATGTCAGTAAATTATATATGTCTCCTTTCACAATTTTAGTCCTCTTTTCCTAACTCATATATCTTCCACACTTAAAGTGTCTCATTTATTCCATTTGTGTAATAGTGCTTTTAATTAATACCTTGTACTCTTAAAATTATATGTATAGTTTACAATCTATCTTGGTTTCTTTAATTTGTTGAATCTACAAACATAAAATATTCTTTCTCTTTTACTTGCTATCAATAGGTTATTTGAACATTGTTGTAGGAAAGTGTATTGCATCATATTCACTCTCTACCCACATAAAGCCATGACATTGCACATGTTTAAAACTAAGCAAAGAAAATGAAAGTCATGACACAAGTAGCCATATGGTGATTATAAAAGGGAAAGGGGGATCAGGAAGGTAGAAGAAGATAAAGGGAGGATTAATGGTGATGAAAACAGACTTGAGTTGAGGTGGTATACACACAATACAATACACAGATGATGTACTATATAATTGTATGCCTGAAACATATATAATTTTTTAACCAATGTCACCCCAATAAATTCAATAAAGTAGAAAATAAAATAAAATTACATATACTTTCAAAAAGAGAAAGACAAAGACTGCATGTTATCACTTGCATATGCAATATAAAAAAAATGTCAAACTCACAGAAACAGTAACAGAAAAGTGGTTGCCAGGGACTGAGGTGTGGAGGAAATGGGGAGAGGTTGTAAAAGGTACAGATTTTCAGTCACAGGATAAATAAGGTCTCGAGATCTAAGGGGGGAAAAGATAACTATAATTAATAACAATGTGATACAATTTAATTTTGCTAAGAGAGTAGAACTTCAATGTTCTTACAAAAATGAAAGTTAAATATATGAACCCTGGTTGGTATGACTCAGTGGATTGAGTACAAGCCTGAGAACTAAAGGGTCACCAGTTCGATTTCCAGTCAGGGCACATGCTTGGGCTGCAGGCCAGGTCCCCAGTAGGGGATGTGCAAGAGGCAACCATACATTGATGTTTCTCTCCCTCTCTTTTCCCAAAATAAAATAAAATCATTTTAAAAAATAAAGCTAAATATATGAGGTGATAAATGTGAGAATCCTTCTACAAAGTATACATATAGCAAATCACCACAATATATACTTTAAATATCTTATAATTTTGGTTTGCAATTATACCTCAGTATAACAAAAATTACACATGCAGTTATCACTGTGACTCATATATTATTTCTCTGGAGACACCTAACACTTGGAGATGAGAGTGTAGTGGGGAGCAGTGTGTGCTGTAGAAGGGAAGCAAGGGCTCAGTATCAAATAAATCAAGGTGCATCCTAGTCCCTTCTCCAAGGTACTTATCCACACCAACATGAGTACACATGGGATCCACTTCTGATTAGGTGAGCACAAAGGCAGAAAGAAACTTTTGGGGTAGAAACCTTGAGGACTGACCAAAATTTTGCTTAGTAAGATTAGGTAGGAGGAGGACTTGAGGAGAGTATGTTTCTGATGAGAGTGGCCTTTAGGGGTGCCCCTTTATTAGAAAGTCACTTCCACATTTTTGTAATGGCTGTGGTTATATTTTAATAGTTTAAGATCTCCTTTGGAAGTCCCTTGCATTTGGGCAATAATGGATAACATCTATGGCACAGATTTTAAAAAATCATTGCAATCAATATAGCAACTGGATTTCTTTTTGGAATTCCTAGTATTCATTAAAATATATTAAATTTATTTTCAGGCTTAAGAAAAGAATGTTAAAGTTTGAAAAACTTCATTTTACAGAAAAAAAAATAGCAACTAAGTTCCAGAAATAGAAAAATGGGAGAAAATTAAGACACCTGTGTGCCAAGTCCTGTGCAAGGAAATTCACACAATTAATTTAATCCTTCCCTGTGGTATACTTGTAATACCATTTCATAGATGAGAATACTGGAGCTCAGGGAAGCATAATGATGTCTTCTAGACAAACTTCTGGATTGTTGGCAAAGCCCAAGCAGGAACAGATGTGTCTCATTTCATTTCCTATAATCTTCTTGTCATACCACACAGGGGTATAGGTTCAGCTTTATACTAAATTGATACAAAGTTAATGTTTACAGATTCTACAATGAATACATTAGTTGCTTAGTTTTAAATATAAGTGGGTATTGTCTTAATTTTGAATCCAGTGAGAAATGTCTAACTTATTATGGGGGGAGTGGGATGGAAGAATCACCAGGACATCTCAGAGTTCAAGAAAGACATCAATAATTTCTACTTGGTGGAAACCACAGGTATATTAAAACATAAAGATACACCAAAAGAGTGTTGTAAATACTGTGATACATTATACTTGCTTACAGTTAGTAAATTATCATTTAAAAAAGGAGTATATTATGCTGTTCATAAGTTAGCCCCAGGCTAAAGAAAATATTGACTTTTCATGTATTGAAGGAAGTATAAATAATCTGTTAATCCAGTGAGTTTTAAAAATCATCTTTCAATTTGGTCACTGTATCTCAGTGACTAAATAAATAAGTTTACTTGGAGATAAAATCAAAAGTCTAAATTTGAGGCCTAGACTAAATGATCCTCCCTGCCACTCAACAATAGACCCCTTATCAGCATTTTTTCAAGGCCCGGCTCTGCCCTGCTGAGGAACTCCCAAAGCCAACTGGCTGCTTTATGTTAAAGGGTTTTTGTCCTTTAGGGCCATGTGTTTTGACATTCACTCCAGCTGCTGCCATTGTGCTGAGTTCACTCCAGCTATTATCTGTTCTGTTTTCAGCCTCTTTCCCAGGTCAGGCTATCACACCTTTATATGATTTCCAGTGACCCAAATGTCCTTGCTTTGCTATCATGGGATTGGTTGCACTCTCTCTGATACCTGTTACTGCAAAGCAGTGCTGAAAAAAAAAAAAGAATTTAGCAAGGCTGAGGGATGTCTTCAGAGCTGGCAGTGTGCCCAGCAGTGGATGGCCTCTGGTTCACAGGTTCTTACTGAAAGCCCAACCAGCTCTAGCCTGCAGAAATCCCCCACCTCCCATCCCATGGCTGTATACAGGCATCCATGCCTGTGGTTCCTAACAACAAAGACAGCTTTAGGGAGGCAGGTGCTTCTAGTGACCTGTGGTGGCGGTAGACCTGGAGTATCAGTTCCATCCAGGGAGAGTCCCTACCCCTCAACAGATTTCCCTATAGGATTTCCAGAATTACTTCTCTCAGTATCCCTCGAGAATGAGAATGCCATAACACCCAACACACTCCTGTCACCTCTGGACCTGAGCTCAGCAGAGTGAAGCCAAGGGAGGTGAAACCTGGAGTCCTTTTCAAGCAGTGGCACACCATCTGCCCTTTATTTGTGACCAGAAAGCCCAGGCAAGTGGGCTACAGAGGGCTAATCATGTGCTAATAAACAGCTTTGAAGATGAAAGTATTCCACTCTGCCTCCAATAGCTCCCAGACCTAGGTTTTTGAGGAATAAGCCTCATGGGAAAGCCACCCCTACTGGTCACCAGCCCATGAGCCTCAGTGATATTCTGTATGAAATTTCCAAGTGATCAAACATAAAATTGCTTGTAATATCCATTTTTTATGACAACCTGATGCACTCAGTATCTTTATTTAAATACTTGCAGATTTATATGGACGCCTTTTCCAGGCTCACATGAATATCTGCAACAGTCCTGTTTTCCTCATTCCCAGGGTATGCTTGTTTGAAGAACCTCTGCTTCTAAAGCCAAGTCCCTGATCTTCCTCATACCCTTCCAACAGAGGCAGACTGGCTACGGGTCCCCTGTTATTGCATACCTCAGTACAGAAGGACAGAAAGCATGTGAGGCCAGGCCAGACAAGACTCCCCAGCCCCCAATGGGCAAGCCTGTGGGCAACCCTTCAGACTGCTTTTGTTTTTAGCATGTTTTTTGTACACTTATTTTTACATGACACACTAATGAGGTTGGAATGGATGTTTGGCAGAAAGTAGTGGCATCTGTCATCTCTGCTTCATCAAGATTCCAGCTCAGAACTGGGCCTCTGGTCATGCATTTCCTCTCATTCGCTGGTCTGGTTCCTGATGGCTCTGATCTGCAGAACTGGGTGGATTAAGCTTCCTCAGGCTCTGCTTTTGAGTCAATCTCCACAAGCCAAATTAAGTTCCTCAGTATTATAAAACAGATTTTAACATTTGTAGGAGAGAAAGAAAATCACACTAACAGTCAACCACCCAAACCACACAATGCAAAGGTCAAAAATAAATAGATATTGTAGCAGCAGGTCATTTAAAAATCTTGGGATTATGAATTCACCTTCCCACACTGTCCACAAACCAGTTAAGACCCTAGGAGAAGAATGACACATCTAGAAAACTTCACCTGTGTTGGTGTTGAGACCTACACAACTAAAGTAGGCAAAACTTCTTGTTCTGAATATGTCACATCACAATCCTACATCATCCTACCTCACTACTGTCATCACCCTAGGGCTGGTCTCCTTAATTCTAATCTGTACAAAATGTTGTGGGTAGATGATTTTCTTAAAATAGAGTTCTAATCATGTTATGCAAATGTGATTTTATCACCTCCCCTACTGCCCCTGCCACACACACATACATACATAAATACATACCCCATGCACACTCTTCCATAAGACCTCACCATCTGTAGGATGTGGATCAAATAATTTAGCTTGAGTTACAGAGTCATCCCTGACCTGGCCATTGCCAACATTTTCTGCCTCCGCTGTGCTCACTTTCTCTTTCAATTGAGCACAGCTGTTTTTTGTTTTTGTTCTTCAGATGTGTTGAACTCTGTTGCTGCTGACACTTCTGGGTTTCTATTTGCTCTTCTGTATTTCTGGAGTGCTTACTTCTTCTCATTATCTAGTTGTTGTTTATTCTCTGAATTCTAAATGCCACATCCTATTTAAATTGCTCTATCCTATGCTTTCATGATACCCAGGTGTCCTTAACACAAAATTCCACTCTGATGTGATTACTTATTCAACAGCATCTTTCCTGCTCCAAGAGCTGTGAGGCTAGGGTCAGTATCCACCTTGTTGCCATGGAATGCCCAGAACCTATTACCATGCCTAGCAAATAGTATGCAATGAATGTTGGTTGGATGGTTGGCTGAAAGAGAGAATGACGAATTGATGCACCTTTGTTTCCCGGTTACAGGAAGCCATTTGGTGGAAAGTGTTATTCCACAATATCCTTTAAATACTTTTACTTTAGTTCCTTTCTGCTTAAGGTTCCCATCGATATTGCTGACATCACAAACAGTTGCTCAGGTGGTTATCCATTCATGTAGCAGAATTATGCTCAGACTTGTTCTTGCTGATGGACTGGCTATCTGCCAACCTTGTATTTATCTGGGTTGAGGACTGGAGCAGATGGTGTACTGTCCATTCAGATGTGACTGGCTGTAGAGATATGAAATAAGTTTGACATAATTGTAGGAATTGAGGCCATGAATTTTGTTTTATATTCTCTCACCTAAAAAGTGGTAGCAATGGAAGTATTTTTTTTAATTTTACATAATTCTGTATTTACTTCTTAGGCTGATGAGAAGTATATTTAAATGTTTTAGTGATAGTATATCACCTGTAGACTCATAGTCCAATTGCACTACCACCATGTACTGAAAATATAGATCATTATTTTTAGAAGAAGTGGCAGCCACTATAAAATGTGGAGGGAAAATATAATTGTTATCTGTTTATTTGTTCAGTTCAGGTCTACTACAACATCAGTTTTAAGGAAACTGATGGTGTTTGAGATAAATTAACTGAATTTCTATCTACTTCCCTTCTAGACCAACCACAACAGGACCCACACTGACCCTCTTCCTTTCTCTCACAGAAAGTTACCACTCCTCCTTCACAAGGCTAATCCCTCC
>PVIA01010227.1:0-53533 GCA_004024845.1 Tonatia bakeri | reverse complement strand
CCGACTCCTCCTACACTTGGCCACACTTGCCCTCAATCTGCTGTCCTTTCCAGCTTCTTCTGGCCACCATCATGGGTCTGGGCAAGTGTCACCCCATGTCCTGGAACCAATCCCCTCCGAGCTCCCACCCAAGTGCTGAAACTCAGGGGACCTGCTCCTAGTCACGTCTCAGGGCCATAGCTATTTAGCATATTCAGGCAACCAGCCCAAGGCTATAGGTATGTTAAATAACCATGCCATGGATTAGCTGCAAAGCTGCCCTGCACATTCTTGCTCTATGAGCCCCTTCCCCCAACTCACACCTGTGGTGGGGGAGAAGAGGTAAAAAAAAACATCTTAGAGTCTCTGGACACCTTGAGTTCTGGGCCCCATTTCAAATGTCCATTTGGGGTCCCCCCCCTCTTGGCTGCACCCTGTAACATGCCGAGTATACATACATGTATATAAAGATGACCTATCAGTAAAGAGGAGAAAAGTAAAAAGACCAAAAGTCATGTGTGCAGATCAGAAAAGGAACAATGCATTATAAATAGCCACGCAAAAGTTGTTCAGCACCATTAAAGTCTGGGGAAATCTACGTTCGGAGTATGATGATTTATACCTCTAAATTTTTTGTGTAAACATGGACATAAGATCCATTAATTCCACTTCTGAATATGAATGCCTTGATATTAGGACCTAGAAAAGCTCATATATGTGTGCCAGGAGATGTAACAAAAATATTCATGGTAGCGTTATTTTTAAAAGCAAAAACTTTATTCTAAGTGAGTGCACTGTGGCTTTTTTCCACCAGCAAGGGAGAAGTAGCACTGAAAACGCACAAACAGTAACTTCATGCAGCATCACGGATGAAGCTTAAAATCACGGAGCCACAGAGCGACCCACTATGGCTTAAAATCCTGCCGTGTGTGTCCCCACAATTCTTCTGCCACATCACAGAAGAACCCTGTTTCCAGACCATGCTCTGCCAGACCTGCCCCCGTCCCCATCCTCCTCCAGTAACAAAACTACAGGGTTTTGTTTTGCCAAAGGAGGATGAAGCCAAGTTAGAGGGCTGAACTGCTAGGTGGGAGAAGGTCAGGAGAAAGAGAGAGGAGTCTGTTCGATTCCCCGCTTGGCAGAACAGCGGGGGCAGACGGCAGAGCAAAGGTGCTTGAGGGAGCGATACAGCCCTGTATGAAGGTGCCAAGTTTAATTCTGGGGAGGGCAGTGACAGGTTACAATATCATCCCCTCCATCCCCTCAGAATTTTTTTTTAGTAATATTTATATCACTCACCTCTGCTTTTTTTGGTGTATGTTTGTGTGCAATTCAGAGTGGAGTGGGAGGAGTGTGGGAGGGACAAGAGAAGGTACTGCCCAGGCTCACATGTGGGTTTCAGATAATTTCAGTTTTTTAAATTTTACCTATTTGAGGGGGAGGGGGAGGGAAGGAGAGAAAGAAACATCAAAGTGTGGTTGCCTATCCTGCACCCCAGGCATGGGCCCTGATTGGGAGTTGAACCAGCGACTCGTTGGTTTGCAAACCCGCGCTCAATCCACTGAGCCACACTGGCCAGGGTCTACTCGGTTCTTAAAGCACTACAGAGAGACGGCCTGAAGTAGTGCCAGGGGAACGAGAAGGAGAAACGGGGCTCCTAATCACCATGTCACCCTTTGATAACCAGAAACGGTCTGGGTAGTGAATGCCAGTAGGAGCTAGGACGCGGGAGGGCAAATGTGAGAAGACAGAAAATCAACTTACGTGAGCGAAGTTTCTTCTCCCGGGTCCCAGAAACTCAGTCAATTCCCAGGATGGTGTTCCCGTGGCCCCGGAGGCAACTGCGGGGTCCCAGTGTTAGAATTCGGCCTCAGTCATGAGAGATTTGGGGACGACTGGCGACCCACCGCGAGCCTTTGAGTTCCAGGTGCTGACCCCAGGGCAGGCCGCGCGCCCCTCTCCGCTGCAGGTGTCCGCGGCAGGTGTTTCTCGGAGCCCGGGTGCAGGACCCCTAGCAGAGCTCTGACTGCAGAACGTGGTCTCTGGCGCCACCTACCGCTGCTGAGCAGCACTGCTGCTCGTCAAGTCCGCTAGGAACCGGAAACCCTAAGATTTCAGGTGTCGGGGAACAACAGGTGTCCTGCCTCTGTGGAGCAGGTGGAAGCGTTTTACTGTGACGTTTTAAAAAGCTCGTGCGGACTGCAGCAGGTGTAGCGCAGTTGGATTGAGAGTCCGGCCTGGGAACCAAAGGGTCTCCGGCTCGTTTCCCAGTCAGGGCGCATGCCTGAGCTGCGGGCCAGGTCCCCGGTGGGGGGCGCTCGAGAGGCAACCACACACTGATGTTTCTCTCCCTCTCTTTCTGCCTCCCCCTTTAAAATCTTTAAAATCAGAAAGGCACGCGTGTGCCTGGGGCAGAGTGCACTCAGCTCTCTGTCTCCCACCTGCCCGGTGGGCGGCTCCACCCAGAGCGCTTGCCTCGGAAACGTTTTCTTGGTAAATTAACCTGGAGGTCCTCACCCCGCGGACGGTCTCACTCCGCGACTAATTCCACCAGTGATCAATGATTGTTTGTAAACTCTATCCCCCTCCACCCCCCCAAAAAAAACCCTGTTAAAAATAAAGAAATCATAGAATGTAGATGTGATGTATTGAAAAAATTGTTGTGGCCCTGGCTGGCGTAGCTCAGTGGATTGAGGGCAGGCCTGGGAGTCAAAGGGGCGCTGGTTCGATTCCCCGTCAGGGCACAGGCCTGGGTTGCAGGCCAGGTACCCGGTAGGGGGCGCACGAGAGGCAACCACTCTGATGTTTCTCTCTCCTCCCCCTTTCTTTAACATAAAATCTTTTAAAAAATATTAGAAATTGTTTTGTCAGAGATTATTTGTTGCTGTGGTACAATTTTTCTTTGGGGTCTGTTTCGAGCTATGGCCTGCGATTTCTTCGTGTGCATTTACTGAATGCCGGCTGTGTTGCATGGTGCCCAGCCTCCATGGACACTGAGACGCGTCCTTGTCGTGCAGACTAGAAAGCGCTCACCAGCGGTCACAAACCCTGTCCAAGGCCCTTCAGCCAGTGGGTGTGGGGTTAGGATTTAAAGCCAGACTTGACCCCGAAGCCCTTGTAGGAAGCTGGGAAAACTCCTTGGCAAGCGGAACAGGGAAACTGAGGCAGAGCTGAACACACTGGCGGAGCAATTTACAGCCGGGTGCAGAGGGTGCCTGGCAGGGGGCAAAACTAGCCTTTCCTGCCAGAGGCAACATCTCAGCCCCAGGTGTTTCAGCTCCAGGCCCGAAAAAGCAGCAGAACCAAGTAGGAGATGCCTGGGCTGATCTGGACCAGCTGCATTGACTAATGACCTGCGGACCAACCAATCAGAGGAGGCCACGCCCCTAAGGGGACACACCTGGAGAGCTGCTGCATGCTCTATTGAGATCCACCCCTAAGATTTCCACCCTTAAAAGCTTTAGGTCACAGGGGTATCAAACGTATTTTCACCAGGGTTCCATCAGCCTCGCAGTTGCCTTATAATGTTAGGACTGTATAAATGTAACTAGTCCTTCACTAGGGGCAAGGAGCTCAGCACTGCGGCCGGTTTGAAACAAGGTGGAGGGCCGGATTTGGCCCTCTGGCCAGGTGTTTGCCACCTGTGCTCTAGGGGGAAGGACCAGCCAGCTCTCCCTCTCACTCCCAGGAGCCCACTTGCACCTTTCCCCTCCCCTCCCCTCCCCTCCCCCACAGGCCTGCATCCTTAAACTCTAAGGAACCCCCGAGACTTGCAACCAGGGGAGCAATGGGCAGCGGCAGCTCCTCCCAGGCTGACCCCCTGAACCTGTTCCCAAAGCCCCCGGGGTTCTCTGACTTCCCAGTGGGCTGAGGCAGTGCCGCCTGGGTTCTCCTGTTGCTTCTTCTACGCGAGGCTCCCCCTTGTTTCACTGTCCCCAGTTTTAATAAACGTAGCCTCACAGTCACGGGGTCTCATGCTGTGAAACCTTTCCTGCCGGAAGTCAAGGACCACCCACTACGGGCTGTCCGAGGCAGACCTGCGCCCTCCCCTCGGGGCCAGGCCCCGCCCAGGGAGGCATTCCGGGGAGGGGAAGCAGAGAGGATAGAGCCTTCCACTCCCTTTCTGGCTTCAATTCCAAACCTTTGGGTTCCGGAAGGCGGGGTTTCGCACTGTGTCCAGGGCTGGGGCAGCAGGAGCGCGAGTGGGCACACGCACTGCCCACGCCCTGCACGCTCCCCTTGCAGCCCTGCCCAACCCGCCGCACGCGGCTCACCGCTCTCCACGCGCTCTCCCCACGCGCGGGCTGGGGAAATAGACCTCTGCTGCGGAGACCCAGACGGGAGCTGCTCTCTGCCTGGGGGTCATAGCTTCTTTCCCCCGCAAACCACATTATATCGGTAGGACTTCTGACCAGTCCACAGGCTGTGAGTCTTTTAGTGAGTTATGCTGACTCTGTGAGTCTAGCGCTCATTCCCGATCCACCTAGGTTCACCATTTCTTACTTTTTAATCCTCACCCAAGGATAGGTTTCATTGATTTTAGAGAGAGATGGGGAGGGTGGGGAGAGAGAGGGAGAAGAAAGGAGGAACAGGAGGAAGAAGAAGAGGAGGAGGAGGGCAGGGAGGGAGGAGGAGGTTTTCAGAACAGTTTTTGTTCTTCCTCTTCAGGAGAACACGCACTAAACACACACACACACACACACACACACACACACACACACACCAGGGAAAGGAAATAAATGTGCTTTAAATGATAGGAAAACAAAACATCTTGTTTAAAGTCTGCAAATTCAATGTTTGGGCTTTTCTGCCAATAAGACTAAATCAAAAGAATCTCACATCAGTGTATTTTGTTTCGTCGACTTTGGTTCAAGAGGGAGTATCAGCTTTCTCTGCTTATTTAGAAATTTTGGGTGGTGAACACACAATTCAATATATAGATGATGTAATATAGAATTGTACGCTTGAAACGTGTATTATTAGACAATGTCACCCCAGTAAATTTAATAGAGTTTTCTGTGTAATCTTTCTACTCGAAGGTGTAGGAACACACCACGCATTTCTCTTCTAAAATCTCTTATCAAAATGAAAACAACTACCCGAATTCCCTTGTTCTCACCATGAAAGGATATGGAAATAAGGAAAAACAGATGGCAAGGGGCACTAGAACCTGTGGACAATATTTTCTGAAAATTTCTACATTATTACTGGGTGATACCACAGTCGGTTTTAGGGAAAACATCTTAAGAAAACCCATGAACCTCTGAATGAATGTCAAAGAAACTTCCACGACCGTTCTCACAGGGACCTTGAGTTGACCTTCTTGAAAATCTTCATCTGAGCCATTTCCACTAACACTATGTTCTTAGGGTCTTTTTATGAAAGTAAGACATTTGGTTATTTTCATACTCAGGTGTGTGTGTGTGTGTGGTAACCGCAGTAAGGACAGTTTCCGGCCAAATCACACTTCCTAAGCCGTGGCACTGTGGACGGCTGGGAGGTTTGCGTCCCACCCTTCGACGCACGGTCAGTGAGGAGTTGACTGCTGGCTTGCTTCCGTTGTTTTATTCTTGCCGGTGTGGCCAGGAGAAATGGGAGTTTTAAAGAACCGTGACAAGCTTGTTTTCAAATTAATAGTTACAGAAATTTCAAATTTGCAAAACATAAGCATCTTTAAAAATATTTTTTTTCTTATTAAAAGACTAAATTGGTTTCTAAGTCAACACTAAATATCTCAAAATAGTAGCAGAAGTCAAATTTCCGACTTATAAAATCTAAATGCCACTGTATTTTTCATTATTATTGTTAATTTAACATTCTTCCATGTGGAGTTATTTTTTAAAGATATTATTTATTTTTACAGAGGGGAAGGAGGGGAAGAAAGAGAGGGAGAGAAACATCAATGTGTGGTTGCCTCTTTTGCCCCCTACCGGGAACCTGGCCTGCAACCCAGGCATATGCCCTGACTGGGAGTCGAACTGGTGACCCTTTGGTTCCCAGGCCAGTGCTCAATCCACTGAACCACACCAGCCAGGGCCAGTACTTTCTATTTATGTAAGTCCTCGGGGGATCTGAGTGGCGGGTGACCCAGTGGAAAGGGACCATAGCCTGCTCCAGCGATGTTCACCCTCTGTCATCTCGTGGCACATAAACTAATTACTCAAATTCTGTGGCGCACCCAAAAATATATTGCTTGCTGATCTGACCAAAAATAGGCACAGTTGTGATTCATTGGCTGCTGTCACTGTTTACTGGACAATCGAAGGGAAAGGGGGTCCGTGGTCCTGACTGAAGGGTCAGGTGTTGCGTGTGTAGCGCACGGTTGGAAGCCACGGGTCCACTTGGTTCTTTACAAAGACTTTGAATGTGAGGTGCAGAGCTGCCTGAAGGAGGAGCAGCGAGTGTGAGACAGTTTCCAGCGCCCTCTCTGCTCCAGGGGATCCTCCTGTCCTCACGGAGGGGACTCGGCAGACCACACGTGCCCCCACACTGGCAGATGACTGATTCCAGGCAGCGTGGACGGCCTGCTGCCCCTCCCCCGCCGTGTTTCTGCGTGCAGAACCTGTACCAGCCTTTCAAACACGGCTGACCAACCTGCGGACATTGGCCCTTTCCGACCACGATTCTGCCCTTCGGTGAAAAGGCACATTTTTCAGGGAGAAATGGGAGCTTTGCCACACAAGTTCACGCGGCCCAGTCCTTGGTGTTCAACGTGGTACACGGCGACACGAATTCTATGCTTAGACCCTGGAGGGACACGGTGCACCAGTTACTCACCACGGGGGACACCAGAGAGCGATGCTGTGCCCGGCCTTCGGGTCGGAGAAGAGTGTGCCCGGTGATGCTGGCCGCCACCAAGACCATCTCTGGGCGACAGGGTTGCAGCAGAGCTGGCTGGGAGGCTCGGTAACGTCCCGCAGCCGACCGAAGTGCCGGACGCAGTTGTGGGATGACGCCAGTCTGAGGCCTGCCCTCCCGCACCACCCGTTCACCCGCCCTGTTCGTTCCGTAAAGGGTGCGTCAGGACCACTCCGGCCCGACAGGTTCTCTTAATAAACACGTTCTTCCTCCGCACACCGATGTCTCTCGCTGTCACCTGTGGGTTCAGTACTGAAGAGCACTGTCGTGTGCATGTGAATCTATCCCTGCAGCACCTGTGCCATCGAACTGTCACCAGCCCTCTCAGTCCCCGTCAATATTGAGCACCAATAAGGTACAACGTCGTGTAAGAGCACAGTACCCTGTCTCCCTTTAGACCGAACCAGAGCAGCCTCCATTCCACTGTCTCTCCTCCGCGTAACCTGTGTTCTTTGGGTGAATCTAGAATTAAAGGAGCACATTAAACAAGGAGGGCCTGATGAGGGTAAGAAATGATTCGATGCAAGTGAGTGTGTTCCTTTCCCTCTAACCTCCCTTCCACTCCCTGCCCAGGCGTCGAGAGGGCGATCTGCGGGCTGCATCGCCCAGGCCCCAGTGCCTTGCTGCCTTCCACTCGTGGAAAGCTGGTCGAGATCATTGGCGTGTCTACTAGGCCCCCAGACTCCCCACCGAACCCCTAACCTCTCCCAGGAATAAACTGTTACACAACCAGGAAACCGTGTGATAATTGCACCTTCGTGTGTGTGAGGACCACGAGCCTCCGGAACATCTCCGAGGCTCGCCAGCACCTGTGAGTAAATGCACCTGTGCCATGCGGCAGACGAGCCGTCCCTCGCTGCCCCTCGCTGCCCCTCGCTGCCCGAGCTCTGCGTGCGTGTGGGCTCGGGCCGCGCTGCCAGGCAGGAGGAGGGACGCGGTGCGAGGTCTGAACTGTCTGCTGGACAGAACTCAGTCAAAGTCTGCAAGCACAGTTGGCTCCTGAAGGCAGCTCGGGCACACAGATCCCCAGTCCTCTGTGCTCCCAGAAGCATTTGGGTTTCCAGTGTCTTAAGTCAGAGGCACTTGAAGAGTGGGGTTCCTGTCACCACGGCCATCACACCTCAGAGCTGTCGCTGTGGGGGCCGCTCTGCGGGCGCATCATGGGCTCTCGGCTGCTGCGCGAGCCCTGGGGGGCCTCCTTCCTCCGGCCCCGGCTCCGGCACAGCAGGGCGGCGGCCATGGCGCTGAGGCCCAGGGCCAGCAGCCCCACAGTGAGGCCGCCCGTGACCACGGCCAGGCCGACCTCGGGTAGGGGACCGCGGGGCTCACGAGGCGCGGAGCCGTCCTCGGGGACCCTCCCTTCGGGGACCTGCCTCTCACGGGTGCGGTCCAGGGCGATGTGCTGGATGTCTGTCCCGCGGCCGTTCTCTGCCCCGATCTCCCACACCAGTGGGGGGGCGTGCCGGGCCCTCCTCCGCCCCCCGCTCGGGGCCGCCGCTGCCACCAAATGGTGCTGCCGCTCCACCACGCTCCTCTTGCCGATGCCGCCGGCAGTGCCGTCTCTGGATCTCACCGTGTAGATGGCATGTATGTACCACTCTCGGCCCACTGCCACCTGGAAGACACAACCTGCTCATCAGGAAGGCGATGGCCATGCGACCTGGGCCCCGAGAGTCTCCAGGAGCAGCTGGCGGCCGACTCCATGGGCCTAATCCACTGAAACCCACCGCTGCCCACGTGGCGAGGGCAAGGCTTTCTGCAGAGCGCTCTGTGCCACAATTAAGGGAGGGTGTGCGGGTGAGAATTTGGTCGCCTGCCCCTGCCGCCCTACAATGTCCACGCTGGGGAGACCTTCAGGCGTCGGACTTCCCACTGACACAAGGTGGGCGGTTAAGCAATGTGCCCCCGTCACCCACGCGGCCAGTGAGTGGGCAGGGGCAGGCCTAGAACTCAGACCTCTGGGACCCGGGACTCGTTTCTGGTGCGTCTTGCTGCACATTCACCCATAAGACCAGAGGAAACTTGTCTGCTTTTTCAGGACCAGTGGGAAGAAGGGGTTTTCTGATGGCTCTTCGGAGCCCGTGGGGTTTAGGAGAGGATGAATGCTTCCAGAGTCGACAGTAGCTACAAACACACACACACACACACACACACTTCTTCCTAACAGATGTGCCTCCTTAAGATTCTCTCCTTAGCCCTGGCTGGTGTGGCTCAGTGGGCTGAGCACTGGCCTGTGAACCAAAGGGTTGCTGGTTCGATTCCCAGTCAGGGCACATGCCTGGGTTGCAGGTCAGGTCCCCAGTAGAGGTTGCTTGAGAGGCAACCACACATGGATGTTTCTCTGCCTTTCTTTCTCTTTCCCTTCCCCTCTCTCTAAAAATAAATAAAGAAAAGCTTTTAAAAAACACTTTTTCGGTTGAAGACAACACATTGCTCCAACCCATTCTGCCCGAACACTTGTCAGTAACTGTCCTGGAAAGTGCAGTTTCCCCAAGGACTCAGTGTGACCCCATCTCTGAATGTGTCCCCTCTGTCTGCTCCGTGTCCCTTTCCCCTGTCCCCCCCAGGACACAGTTTTCTATCTTGGATCACAAGGTCCTTGGGGGGAGGGGATTCACAGGCTCCGCCCAGCTGTTCATCAGAGTCCCCTGGCTCCCTCCTGTGAGACCACTCTAACGGAGACGGTCACCAGCAGTCACCAGGAAGGAACTTCTGAGTAAGAAAAGCCGATTCCCACCATCAGACCGTGACTCCTGTGCTGAACGAGGGCCTTCAATATACACTGACTTAAAAAAAACATGTTATGAGTAATAAGAACAGCTGGAGTTCACGGGTTGTGCACCCAGGTCCCGGGAGGGCTGGTTGCGGTTGACCTGCATCCCTCAATGCCAAGGGCAACCTGGCTAGCCCTGCCATGCACTGCTGAGCCGGCCGAGGCACTCAGACACTGAGTGACCCGAGGGCGGTCCTGCAGCCACTGTGGGGGAGCCGGCCACTGGCCCACCTGGAAGAGGGGCGCCGAGTCCACTTTGAATCCATCGGATCCCGGCTGGTTCACCAACAGGACAGCCTCGGGGTCGTCCTCCGCCAGCTTGGCGTTGAACAGGACGTTTCCAAAACCGGTGGCCTGTGTCTCCGGCTGCGCTTTGTCCTCGAGGCAAAAGAGGAAAGGAGGGTTGCCGTGGGAAACGCCGACTTCGGCAGGCACAGGGCGCCGTCCTGGCAGTTTCATGAGAGTACAAGTAACCCCAGAATGTCACCGTTTAGTTTCATCTGAAAAGATGCTGTTGTATTGAAGTTATGAGGAAAAAGCGTAACTTTGAATATGTTCCTAGTTCACTGTTTGGGTTCAAGCCCCTACCCCAATTAAAACCATTTAGTTTTCCACGACAGTCGATATTCAACATTGTGTTAGTTTCAGGGGTACGGCAGGGTGGCTAGACGTTTATATCACATACAGAGTGAGACCCCATGACACCAGCCCCCACCTGGCACCCTGTGCAGCTATGACATTACCGACTGTGTCTCCCACGCTGCACTGCATGCCCCAGAGACTGTTCTGTAACCGCCGACGTGAACTGCTCAACCCCTTCACGTTTCCGCCCATCCCCGATGCCCTCCGATTTGGAAACCGTCAAATGTTCTCTGTATCTCTAAGTTTTTCTGTTTCCTCCACCTCCTCACCAGCACCTGTCGTCTGTGGACGTACTGATGACGGCTAGTCTGACAGGTGTGAGGTGGTGTCTCATGTGACTTTAATTTGCATCGCTCTGGTGGTTAGTGACATTGAGCATCTTTTGATATGTTTATCGGCCCTCTGTGTGTCCTCTTTGGAGAAGTGTCTATTCAGGTCCTTTGGCCATTTTTGAAAAAACCTGGGTGCGCTGGGTGGGGTGTCGGTTGGCCCTGCCCTACACCTGCTGGCTGTGTGAGGGACAAGCCCGGTCTCTCCAGCCCCTGTCCTAAAGCTGAACGATTCCCACATGTCCCTGTCCCGTCACTGGAGCTTCGGGAGAGTGTGAGCAAGTGAGTCTGTGCATGGGCTCTTTGAAGGGGCACCTCCCAGGGGGGTGGTGGTTGCAGCAACCCTCGGACGGCCTGGCAGGAATCCCCGCTGACGTCATAGCCTCCTTTTGTGGTGGCCCCTCCTTTCGACCCTGGTGCTCTGGGCTGCCAGTCCTCGTGTGGGGCGGGTACCCCTTTCTCTTCTGGGGAGCCCTGGACAGCCAAGATACCCTGCCCTCTTCTTCGCTCTGTGGGACGACTCGAAACCTCCTGACCCACGCCAGTGCCTCCCCTACCCTCAACCACCGCCCCTGGTGTGGAACCAGCCACGCCGTGTCTGCACCCCTCCTGCCAGCCTCCCTGTGGCTCCTTCTTGTGTCCTCCGCTGCAGGAGTTTGTTCGGCTGCTGCCCGGGTGGTTCTCCAGGCCCTTGTTTCTGTAACGCAGTCGTGGGAGCAGGCGTGCACCCCCTCCATGCCGGCGGAGCCCGCACTTACCACGATCTTGAACCGGTGCAGGAGTGAGGCCGAGTCGGCCAGGCAGCCATACTCCGAGTCCCTCGGGCTGTACTTGGGGACGTAGCCGTCGGCCCCGGCGCAGAGGAACACCTTCTCGACGCTGCAGCGGAAGGCGTCGCCCAGGTTCTGGACGGGGTCCACCATGACGCGGCCGTAGATGACGTCACCTGGCACAGAGGTGGGGGGCGTCACCACAGGGGGGTGGGGAGGTGGGGCGGCGCGACCCTGGGAGCCATTTCTGACAACGACGCCCCTAGAGAGAACTTCCTTCTCTTCCGAGGGTGGCGTCAAGTGCCACAGGCCTTTTGGTGTCCACTCCCGGGTCTGGGTCACTCCCGGGCCTTAGGTGTGGCCGCGTTGCGGGATGACGGCGGGGCAGAATGTGTATTGGCTCTCGTGGGACCAGCTGGCCATGGCAGTGACCTCGAGTCTGGGCTACACCTTTGCCTCTGTGTTACCTCACGTGGTTCAAGTCTAGTTCACACAAATAAACTAGTTGGCAAGATGCAGACTAGTATGTTATAGGTGAACACTAAAAAATCAGCAAAAAGCTGAATGCACTTCATCTGACTGGGAAGGAGGGTTTAAGGACACGCCCTGCTGAGCTCCGACGGGGGTGCAGGACACCTGGCCAGGTGCCGCAGTGCTGGCCCCCGGGGTGCTGACAACCCCACATGGCTGCAACATTTGAGCTTGCAAAACTTGAAAATACAGTCAAGAAAAACGACGACCTTATTCCAAAAATCCCTGAGGTAAGGAAAACAGAGATTCCCTTCTCCAGAAACAAAACCACCCAGGGACACCCACCTAGCTCCGCCATGGTGACAGAGACCCAGGTGTGTTCTCAGAACTGTATAAGGGGGTACAATGTCCCCCCTCAAACACAACCCCAGCCACGCAGAGCTCAGGTGCAAGGTGCACCGCACGGCGTGGGCCTCCCGTCTGCAAAGCGGTACCTTCTGCAAAAGCCACGTCGCTCTCCTGCCCGAACCCCATGGACCCGTCCGACAGCCAGAGGCTCTTCTTGGAGAGCAGGTGCATCTGGGTGTTCAGGTTGAACTCCGCCGCCACAGGGTCACTGACCTGACACCGGGAGTGAGGGCGTGCACACACGTCATGCACAGGTACGCACGTCGGCTGCACGTGCACATGCGAAATACTAAACACCACGGAACTTCCCCACCGAACCAACTTAGGGAACTGTGATTGGCTTTGTCCTTCCCCAGAAGGTGAAGCCGGCCAGGTGGCGGTTTCTCTCAAAGGCCACTAGAGGGCACTGCCGGAGCACACTTCCGCCGGCGTTTAGTGGGAAGTCTTGCACACCAAGTGCCGTCACGTTTCTTGGAATACACGGCAATTACATACTTTGAGGTGCCACGAACTACAGGACATTTATTCATCGTGGAGACCGAAAACGAGATGAAGGTGAGCAGAAGAACTCGGGACAATTCCCCAGTCTGTAAGGTGGCAACTCCGGGGAGAGATGAGGGAAAAATAGCCCTTCCTGCTCTTGCATGATGGGTTTTACACACTGAACCAACACAGATGAAAGGCAGTTCTTTCCCCCTTCCCTCCCTCCCTCCACCCCTCCCTCCCTGACCTCCTTCTTCCCTCCCAGGATGCAGGAATTCAAGTCCTCGTGTGAATTTTTTTTTAACGGATAAAAGTGACCCACACAAATAACAAAGTGGGGGTCTACGAGTCGTGGGAAAATAACTCCAGGAGACACACCTGTTGAAATCGGATGTCGAGGTCAAAGGTGACAGGCTCTCCGGGGCTGCAGGTGACCGGCAGGTGGTACCCCTGGTGCAGCGGGGCGGTGCAGGGCAGCAGCGTCACCGCGTAGCTGCCCGAGTAGTCCCGCACCTGTGGGAGGAGGGGGCCATGGGGGGGTCGGCGGCGCGGTCAGAGGTCGCCAGAGGGGAGGGCCAGGTGCAAGGTGTGGTCACTCACCGCGAGGTCGGACATGAAGCTCCAGTGCTGGGCGGGCTGGCTGAAGGTCGGCTGGCTCCTCAGGAGGCGCAGGGAGAAGGTCAGGCCCGGGTGGTCGGCCGACGTGACCACTGAGCTGGCGAGGGAGGCTGGACAGGGGCCGGCGTGGAGGTTAGAGACGGAGGTTAGAGTGGCAGGGCCACTGCGGCATTGCGCACAGAGGGAGAAACCGCGTGACTCTCCCGAGACCCCACAGCCAGATCGCGCGCCCTCGGGGCCCTAACTCAGCCCTTTTCCTGCCGTGCAATCTGCCCAATGGCCGCTGTGCAGAAAGCCTCAAAGGGTTCAAGGCTACGGTCCTGGGGCAAAGCCAAGGGGAAGGCACCGAGTGCGCAGCCAGGCGGGTGGTTAGCTGAGCTCCCGTCCACGGTGCCCGCCCAGCTGGGCGAACCCAGCCACGCGTGGAATCTGTTTTCACGCAGAGTGCCCGCACTGCACTCACGCCCAAACACAGATTCTGTTTATTAGGAAGGCAGACGTGTGGACGGGAGCTGTAAAGGCTACGCAATCCTCATTTTCCAGAACTGAGAACTGCAATAACAGATGTTTTTTTGGTTCTGTAGTTCTTGTAGTTCGGTCTCATAAAAATACAATGGACACTTTTCTATTCCTGAATGTCCAGCCCTATTTCCTCCTGGGCTGAGCGCTCCCCACGCACCCCCAAAAAACAAGGACAGGGAAGGCTGCAAGTGAATGATTTTACCGTCAATCTGGCAGAATTGGGCATGTCAGTAAAATGCGCAAACCGTTTCAGTAGCACAGAGTCAACGAGTTATCCTGAGTGAAATGTCCTTTCTATAAGTAAGGCTCTGACCTGGAACGTTAGCGGCTGCGACCTGATTGACATTCAAATCACAGTCCATCGGTCAGTTACATGACACAGCCAGTAATTAGAGGTAGGTAGTCGACAGGTCTGAGAGTTAAGGACAACGGACACTGGGTGCTTCCAGCTCTGCCAAAGCTGCCTCGAGGCACCTAGAAATCCGTTGTGAACACGGAAGATCTTGCTGAACAAATAAGTTAAAATTCTATTATTTTTGTGCAACGGAATTGGAGTGAGCGCTCTAAGGAAAACGTCATCTAAAATAAGCTCGGTAGAGCTTTCTTTTCGATTCACTTCAACCGTTCTGTGTTTTCTGTGAAAGTCTACACGGACAATGGGCGCTGAGGATTACGAGACGCAGCTGGTCCATGAACAAGCCTTCGCGTGGACACTTGCGCTTCACCTGCAAGGCGGGGCCGCCCCGCTCGGGAGCCCCCTGAAACATGCAGACGCGGAAAGACCGGCCCGTGGCCCGGGCGGCGGCCGTGCGCGGGGTGCGGGCCTTACCCGGATGCGACAGCACGAACAGGCCGTGGAACTGAGCCTCCGTCTTGAAGTTCACGACCAGGCAGCCGTCCTCGCCGATGCGCATGCTGGTGGGATGCAGAGACCCTGCGAGGGGACAGTGCACACGGGAGGTCGGCGACCGGCAGTTGTGCGGGGACGGGGGTTCCTCCACAGCCGAGTTCACGTCCACCTCGTCTCTGAGCCGCGCGCCCAGGTGCGCCCCAGGCGCGGACCCCACCTTGGAGCTCGGCTCCCGGGGGGCTGCCGATGCCATCGTCCCACAGGATGGCTGTGTCGTACACGAAGGTCAGCCGCAGCTCCGCCTTGAGGTCGAAGTGCTGCCAGCCGCCTGGCCCCGAGGGGGCGTGGTACAGGTAGGACACAAACAGCGGGACCCGCAGCGTCACGTAGGACTGCACGAGGTTCAGGACCTGAAACGGGAGATCGCACCCATTAGCGCCATCTGCGCCGCTCACCCCGTCGGCCTCACTGCACGCAGGCTGCCTCCTGCTTCCGCCAGCCGCAGGTGCCGTGGTACCACTGCTGGGGAAGAGAGACAGTGTCCAAAAAAAAAGAAAGAAAGCGTTAATTTTGAAGCCATGAAAGAGCCGTTGTTACACGAGCTTCCTTCACTGCACGGAATGTGCAGTGGCCGCCCCCATGGCAGACGGCATCACGTGGAGCTGCCACACTCGTCCTTTAGCTCCGCATCAGCTTTGTGACCCAGGTCACACGCCCCACAAGCCCTCCCGGTGGACAAATCGATGGCAGTCCTTGTGCTCCGGCAGTCGAGTGACTTCCACCACCACCCATCTGGGACGTTCGCCCCGCCTCTGAAAGGGAGAGGGCTTGCTTACTCAGCCGCAGCCAGTCTCGTGCTGACCGCCCCCCGCACAGCCGTGGGACCACCAGCTGACCCTCGGCCTCCGTGGGTTCGCCTGTTCTGGGCGTTCCTCACAAAGGGAACCACACGACACGTGGTCTTTCGTGACGGCCTCCTTCACATGAGCACAGTTGTCAACGTGCATGTGCACTGTAGCCTGTTCCAACCCTTTTCTTACTGGATAGTGCCCTACTGTGTGCGGACACCTACTATGTGCAGGCACCAAGTTTTATCAACCCACTCATCAGTCAGTGGGTGTTTCAGATTTTTTCCCAGTCTCAGACTGCTGTGAACCCTACTGTTCTCAGGCACTTTTACATTATATAGATCGTGAGAAAGCAGGAAAGATCTGGCAGCGAATATAATTAGCTGAGATGAAGGATCTTGCTTTAAATGTTACACTTTCCTCTTTTAGGCATTCTGCTGGAGAACTGGGGGCACCCCCGGGAGAGAATAAATGAATACTTTGTTGGTCGGGCAGCTGCCACATTCTGGGGGTGGTGTTCATGAAAGAGTCACGCAGTTCTTTCGCCCTCCCCACCCTGACACGTGCGTGCGGACGACTGGGTGAATGCGGGTGGGGGAGGTGGGGAGGGGGGCAGAGAAAGAGAGGGAGAGGAATGCAGAGAAAGTGGTTTGCGGGCAGCGGGGCAGCTGCTGCCTCCCGCCACACACCGCCCGGCTCTCCTGTCACCCGCACCCGCAAGCCTCGCCCGTACCTGCCCGTCGGTGCCCACGGCGCCCCCGCAGTCGGCGAGCAGCTCCGACATGTCGTAGTAGCTCACGAACTCCCAGAGGCAGGCTTCCAGGTTCAGGCTCCGGTAGAAGCGCAAGGTGCTGGCCCCCCGCAGGGATGCGCTGTACTGGTATGGGTACGCCTCCCCCACCGCCTCGGGGCTTCTCGTGGCGGCGGTCAGAAACCCGTGGTGGGTCTTGACCTCCGTGTAGTCCAGGAGGTTGGAGCACCGGTGGTTGGCCGCCCTCGTGCCGTCGGGGCTGAGGGTGAGCTCGAAGCCGGAGAGCTCCCTCGTGGAGATCACGGGGAGCAGGCCTGCGGGGAGTGCAGTTGGGGTCACCATTCCTGCCCGGGCGGAGGACGTGTCCTCGTCCCCGCACCTCTGGACGAGTCTTACAGAGGCCCGCAGAGCAGGGACCCCAGAGGGCCACGCTGGGTCCCCGGGGCTCCTGGGAGGTTCTCGGGAGAGCGGTGACATACAGCCACTGTCTGAGGACACCGAGATACCACTCAACGCTTCCACCCTTGTTCTCGGCTGTCGTGGGTCCATTTTGGGGGGTGGGTTTCTCCTCAGCTCTGTGCACCCCCGGGGTCACATGTCCCAGGCCACCCTACAGACAGTGGTCAGTCGTGGCCCCAGCGTGGTGCTGTAACGAGGGACAGGTTCCTGTCAGCCTAAGCCCCCGCCCCAACGCACACACATTCAGGTTTGTAAAGAACAGACAAAGCTTTTTATGAGGGAAGCTAGATTCCACCTGTGACTCCTGGTAGCACCTAACAGTTCCTCTCCCTTAGCTACTGAAAGCATGACGAGCAACCAAGTAACAACGGACAATTTTCTTCCGGAGCAAAGTGAATTGAGTGGAATTCAACATGAAAACGTCTTCAGTGCGGGCTGAGCTAGCGACCCACAGATGCCTGCCACACTTCCCCACCCGGGGGACAGGGGCACCGGGTGTAACACTGCTGGTGGCAGTTTCAGTTTTATCTTGTTGGAGGGACTTCCCAAACGCTTAAACTGTCCGATTTTTAAAAACCACAGGCAGCCAGAAAGCAGCAACGTTTGAGCGAAGCAGAAAGACCTGAAGTTCAAGCTGCAAAGTGAGTGCTCGCTGCCCGCCCGGCCGTGCTGGGGAGGGGGGGCAGGAAATGAACCGGCGGACGCGGAGCCCCGATCCCGTCCCTGGGTTGTGCCCCCGGCACCCACCGTCCGTGTGTGGCAGCGTCACCGTGAGCTGCACCAGGTTCACGTGCTCCGGGTCCTCGGAGCCCACGTAGCGCAGCTTCGCCGAGAAGGGCTCCGCCCCCACGGTGCCCGGCACCCGGGGCTGACAAAGGCCTAAAAGGGGACAGATTCATGTTAAAAGTAGACAGTGGACAACACCTAAAGGATATGTTTAAAACAGGCACTATCATTTTTCTGCGTACTTTAGTATTCTCTCTGGACCAAGGTGTTGTGAGAGTAGGCAGTGTTACAAAGCAGAAGACCACGGTGTGAAAAGTAGTCACTTCTCTACATTTTGGGCATTTTAGCAAGTTTGAGGAAAAAATAGTTGTTCAATATGATTTAATATGTGCCGGACAGTCTGGGTGCTGAGCGTGTTCCCAAGTCATTTTCACATGAAGTAGGAACAGACACAGTGAGGGTGATGGAAAGTCACCGGAAAAAAGTACAATTTCAGTGAATCTGATGTTTGCTCTAGAGCACTGTGCTTATCACTAGTTATAAAAACACTGATTTATAAGCTGATAAAACGAGATATGCACTCATTTTTAAAACAAAGACTAAAGTCTCTGTAGAATCAGTGCAGTGTACAGTACTCTCTATACGTGTAATTTCTTACAGTGTGTGTACTACAAATTGTGATTCATTCTCTCTCTCTCCCCCTCTCTGAGACCCTCAAAATTTGGATGTGAACATCTTTTTCCAATGTTTACTTTGAAAGAATGTTGATGTTTTCATTTTCACATCATGGAAGAGACCATGATATTAAATTACAATGTCAAGACATCTAGGAATATGTAATTTCCTTTCTAGCTGTACAAAACCCCGGAAACAGGTACTTACTCGGGTAGGAATGAAATCAGAGGCAGGCCTCAGCTCCTGGGCTGTCTGTTTTATTATTAGGAGGGCCCCTTTTAAGGCATTAATTTTTTTAAAACCTCATTCGAGGACATGCCTCTTGGTTTTAGAGAGGAGGGGATGGGAGGGAGAATGAGAGGGAGAGAGACATCGATTGGTTGCCTCTTGTCTGGAGCAGGGACTGAACCCATGACCGTTGGGGTCGCAGGATGACGCTCTAACCAACTGAGCCACAGCAGCCAAGGCCGTTTATGTTTTTAATTGCAGCATAAAGCACTTACATGCCAGCCACAACTCCGGTGCACGACAGGTGATTTAAAAGCGTGCAATGAATAATTGTTTGTTTCCTAATGAATATTTAAAAAAAATGATGACACTTTTAAGTACTCAGAGCGTATTACGGAACACAGGGGGCGTTTGAAAGACTCAGTAACCAGAAATCAGACATTTTCGATGCCGTGCCCGGCGCCCCGGGGGGTGGGGGGGACCCCCGTGGAGAAAGCCCTGCGATACCTTCATCCCTGCTGACGGTCACGGTGGGGCTCAGCAGCTCCAGGCCCTCGCTGCCGTCGGCGCTCACGGCGCGGGCCGCGCACTGCAGCCGGGAGCCGGGCTGGAAGTAGATGGAGTCCAAGACCATGGTCTTCGTCGACGTGAAGTAGGTGTCGAAGTCCACTTCTCGCAGGGGGCTGGCCACGCCGTCGGCGCCCACGGGCGCACTGCTCAGCCACCGGTAGAGGGTCAAAGTGTCATTGATGTTCTCGCTGGCGCAGATGGAGGCCGTCCGGTCGTAGTCGGGGTATTTGGGGTTGCAGGCCTGCGGGAAGCAGAGGGCCGGGTCAGGGCCGCCGGGGTCAGGGCTGGGTCAGGGCCAGGTCAGGGCCGCCGGGGTCAGGGCCGGGTCAGGGCCGGGTCAGGGCCGCCGGGGTCAGGGCCGGGTCAGGACCGGGTCAGGGCAGTGGCCCGGAGCAAGGGGCCAGCCATCCCCCGCAAGTCCTATCCCATTTCTCTTCGCCCTTTGCGCAGCCTCACGTTTCCACTCCCCACTGGGAGAGCTTCCCTGAGCCCCGACCACCCACTTCAAGCTACTGGGGGTTTGTTTCCGCCTCCAACTTGAAGAAAGTGCGTGTTCTCCACTCCCTCACCTGGGGACCCTCGGAGTTGCCCGCGTGATGGAGGGAGAGGGGATCTCTGGTCCTCTCCTGCCCTTCCGTTGCCCCTCCTCCCCTCCTGTCTCTCGCCTCGCCCCCGACCCCTGAGGGCCTGAGGGCCGGTGACCCTGGCCGATTCTTTTTCCACAGCGTTCCTTTAATTGCTCCCCCCTCCCCACCTCCCCGATTCGGGCCTTTCTCGTGGAGTGGGTGCCACTGCTGCCAGAACACGCTCATGCGCCCACTCCCCTCTGCTCCTCTGCGCAGGTGTGCCCTGCCTCCAACGGCCACTGCAGCCTGCAGTCCCCCTTCTCTGCAACTGGGCGCCACGCTCCGATTCCCGGCCCGTTAATCCGAGCCTGTTTCACGCAGGTCCTCACACCAGGGCTGTTCTGATGGAAAGTCCACAGGCCCCAGCGGCTGCTCACAGGGACTCAGCGTTCAGAGCCCAGAGCAGGCGAGCGGAAGTGTAACGACAGTGACGTGCGGCTGCTTGGGGCTGTTCTTCCCAGGCGGCTGGTGGTGCGGCCGCTCCTGCCCACGGTGGCCCCCCGGCACACCTGCAGCCAGCCCTCGCACACGGAGCAGCCTCGTGCTCACGGGGACGCTCACGCCTAGCCCTACGCAAACGGTTCTCACACGCTTTTTCCTCTGTCTTTTAACTCCCCGGAGGGCGGAGTCCCACCCTCGCTTACTGTTCCCCCAGGGACAGACTCTGCGACAGCACATGATGGCACGCTGTCTGTGACAACATGTGGTAACACACCATGAGACCCTGTGACATGTGATGACACGCTGTGAGTGTGACAGCACGTGAGGACACACTGTGAGGCCCTGTGACAGCATGTGATGACACGCTGTGCACAGACCGGTCAGTGAGCCTCTGCCGGACCGAGGAAGGACGAGGAGCTTTGTCTGGCTGGCGCTCGGCCGGCAATCTTTCCCACTTCACTCCTTCATGCTGCAGCTGACGCTGCACTGGTGAGGCTGCGTGACTGAACCCTTACGACCTGGCACTGGCCCCAGGTCCTACTCACCGTGACGCAGACCACGGGGTAGCCCGACGCCGGGCCGGCGCCGTCCTCGGCTCTGGAGGTGTCGTCATACATCAGCAAGGACACCACTCGAGGGACTGACGGAAAGGTGACGTCGGCCATGCTGCTCACCTCTTCTATGTACACGATGGCTTTGGTCACCTGCAGGAGGGGGACTATTGGTGACCACAGGGGCGCTGGGCTCTGGGCGAGTTGGCTGCACAGGGCACTGCCCTGATGCCTGGCAAGGCCCAGCTTCGTCGGGACAGAATCGTTGCTGGCAGGGCCCCTGCGGGGTGATGGGCCCTCTGCATCTGGGCCCCGGGGGAGCGCCCCTGAGCCCAGGGCAGCGAGGGTCAGCCAGGGGCCCAGACCGGGTTCTCTCCAGACCGGGAGGACAGCAGCTCGCTCTGCTGCTGGTCGTGAGCTGGACGACCCACCAAGTCGGGGAGCAGACGGTGGGAGGGAGGCGCACAGACCCCCGAGAGAAGGTGGGCCCCAGGGGTTGTGGGGGCAGTGCAGCCGTGGGTGGGCGGTGGCTGCAGGAGGGCCCCGACACGACAGGAGCCTGGGCCACGTGCTGCCTGTCAGGGGACCTGGCCCATCAATGCACCTTCGCTCCTGTGTGATCCCCCAGAGCCCGAGTGGCATCATCTGTGGACCCGTGTTCACAGGGGTCTTCCTAAACGGAGCTCGTGATACTGGCCGGGATTCACATGAGTCTGTTCCTGTACTTTCACGCTCCGTAAAAATACTGACCAAAGACTCATTTTTATGTGATCAAGGCCTACAAAAAAGGTTTTCTGCCCATCCTTGAACTTCACATATGACTTCAAGGACAAGCAAGGCCACCGTAGCAGAGATAACACCAGCAGTTAAACCACTAGATGATAATCAATACTTCAGGGAGGAAGGTCTCCCCATGTTGATCTCCTGCTGGCAGCGGAACAAATAATAGGAGAAAGAGAGTACATTTAAGCATAGACACTAACACCTTGGTCTGTTCCTAAAATCATTTAGCTTTAAAAATTACTTTAGGTTTAAATGTTGGAAATCTGGGGAAATTGTGTTCCTCTTGAAGAAGATCTGGCTGCTGATATGAATGAATTAAATACACTGAGTGTCCTGGTGGCTGCGGCTCTGGAACTCGGGTTTAACAAAGCGAGGCTGACGAGGTAGGTTTCAGGGGTTAGCCAGCTCTCTCTCGGGTGGAGACGTGAGTTTTCTCAGCTGTGGCTGAGGTGGTGCTTTCTCTCCGGAGACGAGTCCTCGCCCACCCCCAACTGGGGACCTAGCGCACAACCCGCGCATGTGCCCTGAGTGGGAATCGAACCGGCGACCCTCTGGTTTGCAGACCAGTGCTCACTCCACTGAGCCACACCAGCCAGGGTTCCAGAGATGAATCCTAAACCCTGTTGTTCCCGACTGACCCGGGGAGGGGAAGGGGGAGGGGACCGATGCAGGGCTCAGCAACTCCAGTCCTTGAGTTTCTACAAACAGGAGTTTTCAAAGAAAGATGGGAATTTCTTGATTATAACCCAATGGGAGCAAGATTTATTTAGCGGTCGGAAGGGGTAATGTGCATCTTCAGACATGAACTTGTGCAGAGGTTGGCGCCTTCATCGAGCTTCATGGGAGGCACCTGCCCTTATGAACTGCTGGCTGCGAGTTCACACCTGCACTGGGTAGCTCACTGCATCTCCGTGAATTTGTACCTGCATTGGATTGCTTGCCGGTGTCTCTGAGAACTCGCACCTGCACTGGGTGGCTCACCTGAGTCTCTGCCACCATGTTCTCGTCCGGTTTCAGGTGGACGGTGAAGGCCTCCCGCACCTCTCTCACCCCGTCGAAGATCACTTCGATTTCCACGGTGTGCTGGGTCTCTCCCTCCTTAAACTCAACCTCTGCAAGCGCACAACCACAGGGTCAGTCTGCGACGTGCGAACACGAGAGGTTGCTGTTGAGCTCCCCTGGCAGCGAGAAACACGTGACCACGTGGGCCGGCCTACCAGTGTGCGCGTGAAGAAATGCAACACAGAGTTTTAAAAAGCCACGTATTCTTACTGCGTGCATTATGATCTATTTTATTCTATTTTCCATTCTATTCCATTTTATCCGGGAGAAAAATGTACGCCTGACTGCTAAGTGTATCTGTTGAATCTCGGTTAGAAAAGCGCTGAGTTACGGGATGGACCAGCACCCGTCCTCAGACCGGGGCATAACCAGAGGACCTGGCACTGCATTTCCCGGAATTTCTGAACCACCAGGACGTAAGTCAGGTGAGTGTGATCGCAGGTATTGGCAAATGTGAGTAGTACTTACAGTACGTGTGTGTCTGGAAGAGCTGGATGTAACATTGAGATTTTATCAACACACCAAATTATACAGACTTCTATTTGGTCTCATTGATGTTAATCTTGGAAACTTAAAACATTTTTAAGATGATTATTAATGGCATTTGCTCTCATCCCTGTCCCTCCTCACCTCACTAGAAAGAACTGTGTCACTGTCCTGAAAATTAAACCCAATTCTGCGAATCCTTTTTAAGTATTCATCTTAAAATTCTGAAAATGGTAAAATTCAATGTATTTTATTGAATGCACGAAGAAGTGGCTGACTGTGCTGTGAAAGTTGGGTAAACTGTTTTGTGGTCTTACTACCCCTTTTGAGAAACTGGCTCCGAAGAGAAAATAAAGAAGATAACACACAGTCGTTCCAGTTAGAGGGACAGCAGTGGCTGCTTCCGCTGTCACTGCGGGTCAGTCCTCACATTTATCTATAAGTCCTCTCGAATGTGGCGGGAGAAAATGTGTCTTCAATGTGTTTTTCTTTCCCTACTTCTACTTCTTAATTGTCAGTTATCAAAAAGTATGTAAAAAATTGAGCTAGTAAGCCAGACTCATCTTTAAAATTGGCTCTGTTTCTGCCCTGGCTGGTGTGGCTCAGTGGATTGAGCGCCAGCCTGCGAACCAAAGGGTCTCTGGTTCGATTCCCAGTCAGGGCACAGGCTTGGGTTGTGGTTCGGGTCCCCAGTAGGGGGCGTGCAAGAGACAACCACACAGTGATGTTCCTCTCCCTCTCTTTCTCCTTCCCTTCCCCTCTCTCTAAAAATAAATAAAATCTTAAAAAAATAAACAAAATTAATTGTTTCTGGATACAGCCCTTTCCCATGCCAGCCTCAGCACATTCTGTGTGTCTGTGACTCCTCACGCCCCGACGGGTCTCCCGGGTCTGGTCCCCAAGGATGAAAACAGCTGGTGGCTGGCCATTCCTGGCCCACCAACATGTCTGGTTTCATCTCTGTGATATTGCATTAAAAAGTAGTTTCCAACACTTAAAAATCTGCAGCTTTCATAGGAAAGTGGTCATTTTTTTCTTCTTTTGAACTTCTCTGTCTGCAACAGTCAGCTTGCTGTCACAGCACGTATTTCCTTATTTTTTTTCCTCTCCTCAGCAGAAAATAGACTTTCTGGTTCAGTAACATTTTCATCACTCCATTCCCACCCTCCCCACACATCAGGGGCTGTGGTTGTTGGTAGTGAGTGGCAGGAACTGGAAACCAAGTGGATAAGCAGAATTCCCAATATTTCACAAGCTAATATCTGCTCTATCAGCAAACAATTCGGGGGGTGGGTGGTGGTGGGAGAGAGAGAAACGTCCTGATTGATTTCTCGTCATTATTAACACAAGTCAGTGAACTGCTACGCGCACTGGAAGACGAGAGATGGAGGGAAGGCACCTGAAATGGGTCCCTAAGTCCCAGACACTCCATGGGCTTTGTAGTTCCTATTTCTCCTTGCCTTCTTTGCTCCCCGTTAGCACAAAGCTTTCCAGCGTTCAGTTTACATTGTGGGTGTTCCTTAAGTTAAGACAGACCAGCGTCCAGCTCTGGTGCATTCCCAATGTAACAGAGTATTCCAGGGGAGTTGTTAGTTAGTATCTAGTTTCTACCGGGAAGGCAGGAGCCGGAAGTCACCTGGCACGTCTACTCAGAATCCCCCTGCATCCAAACCCACGGCCCTTCAGAGCTAAAAGGGGACGGTCCTGGCAGGAAACACCATTGTTGCTGCCTTTCTGCAGGAGATTAATGTACAGGAGGGTGCATATTTTACTTTCAATTTCAACTGGGTGTTTCTCACACGTTTCCTGGCCCTGAGCCGCTGTACCTTCTGACACCGGCAGGTAGTCCTCCCCGGAGGTGGCTGAGCCATCCTTGGTGTGGACTCTCACGACAGAGATCCTCGAGGTGTCTCCCTGGCGAACCACGGGGACCCGCACCACCGCCGACTGCCCGGGGTCTTTAGGTTCACGGATGCTGAACTTGGTTTCTCCGAATTTGATGACTGTCTCTACAGTTGTGGGAAACGGTGACAAGTGGAACTGTCAGGGGAGAGTGCCACTTCTCTGTCCCCCATTTTCTCTCCAGGGGGAGGAGCTGAGCTACCCTCACACCCCAGGCTTCTCACCCCTTCGCCCAGAGTCGCTGGAGGGCAGAGGGCGTGTTAGGAACAAATGAGGGAAGCCCCCCCGCTCCTCGTGACCCGGCCCCCAGGAAGTGTGCACTGCGGGTGCCTGGACGTGCCAGGGAGTCTGTGGGGGTCGGAGGGCAGGGGGGGGAACTGCTGGCCGGGACCACCTGCTCCCAAGGGTGTCAGGGCAAGAGGGGAGGTTATGGGTGATTGGGAAAGCACATTCTTCCACGCCCACTTCCACTTTTAATGGTTTACTTCATTCTCTATTTTACTTAGTCTTTTCCTTATGTCTCAATCCCTTTCAAAGCCTGGTCAGAGCGAGGGGGCTGTTTTCTAAGCCACCTGACCCTGTAACCTAGAAGGATTTCAGCCCCCAGCTCCAGGCCGCGCACGAGAAACGACGTCTTACGGTCGGCGTCATCGCGGATGCGTATCAGGGTCTCATTGTGCTCGCCCACGGCAGCCCCGAAGGGAGAGTGGCCGCGCGGGCTGCCGAGGACCAGCCGGAGCTCCTCTGTGCCCTCGTGCAGTTGGTCGTCCACCAGCGTGAGGACGCAGGGCTTTCTGGTCTCGCCTGGAACCGTGGGGACAGTCGGTCAGGGGAGCGCGGAGGCCCACAGATGCACCTGCAGCTGGAGTCGAGGTGCCACACGGCGAGGGTGTCGCCTCTTCCTCGCCGTGCCCACGGCGCGCAGAGCAGCGTCGGGCACCTAACGGGCCTTCGGTGAATGCTTGTTGAGCGAACGACTAAACGTTCACTCCCGGCCACGGCGGGCCACGCCCTGTACGGGGGTTTCTTTAACGTCGGCCGCTCGTCTCGGAAAACAGAGCGGACGCCGACTTTGTCACCTTCAGCCGCCTTTACAGGCTGGTCACTGTGAGCTCGGCCGCAGCACGAGTTTCTGGAACTGTTACTGGATCGAACTGATCCTGTTTTAGGCTCTGGATACATATTAAAAATCTGACACCTGCTCCTTTTCATTTCCATCATCTGAACCTTATGTATCTCCTAGTGTTGGGGAGTCTGCCTATGCCCCCACCCCTGGATTCCTTCTGAACACAGAACACGGCACTGTAACCTAATCAGTACACTGACACAGAAGCCAAAGAGGAGGCTCATTCCACCTGCCACCACCTACCTCCCTGTGTTACCATTCAGTGCACACAAAATTTTGTCACATGCTTGTGGAAGTAAAGAATTTATATGTCCTGCCCTCGCTGGTGTGGCTCCGTGGATTGAGCACCAGCCTGCAAACCAAAGGGTTGCCGGTTTGATTCCCAGCCAGGGCACATGCCTGGGTGGCAGGCTGGGTCCCCAGCAGGGGACGCTCGAGAGGCAACCACACACCGATGTTTCTCTCCTTCTCTTTTCCCCTCCCTTCCCCTCTAATATAAGTAAAATCTTTAAAAAGAAAAACCACCTTTTATGTCTCTGACGTATATTCACCACCAAATCTTGGCTTACTCAAATTCCAGTAAACGTTTCAGGCTCGCCCGCACCTGGGAGGAAGGTGACGAGGGAGCTGTCCGTGTTCGGGCGCTCTTCGAAGTCCGCCATCACCTGCGCGGAGCCCTGCCGCGAGTAGCAGCGCACGGAGGAGCGGTGCCGCAGGTCTCCCGTGCGGTGCACGGTCGCCACCACCTGCCCGTCGCTTTCGTCCACGGCGTGTTCTCGTTCCTGGAACTGCATCCGAGGCACTGCGGGGACAAGCGAACGTCGCACGGAGGGGGCCCGGGCTCCCCGACGACACGTGCATCCGGAAACACGGTTCAGCGCGAAGAGCGATGCACCAGGCGAGTGAGCACCGGGAGCCCCGCCCCCACCCAGTTGCCCCGCCCCCAGCTGCCCGCCCCGCCCCCAGCTGCCCGCCCCGCCCCTCCATCGCCCCGCCCTCTGGCGGTGAGCCCATAGTCGCACTGGAAACGCTTTGAGTTCCTTTTCCCTGGAACTTTGCTCTGCCAGTTGGTGGAGGAGGGGGAGGCAGTGCAAGGCTAAGAAGGGAAAAAAAGCAGATGTTTGAGATATTTTTTTTTCTGGATATGTCACTTCATCATGAGCTGCTCCAAATTTTTTTTTTTAACCTGAGCACCTTTTTCATGGCTCTGAGTGAGAGGAAGGGAGGGAGACAGGCAGACATCGATGTGAGAGGGAAACACCAATGGACTGCCTCCCACACGTGCCTGAGTGGGGGCCGAACCCGCAACTCGGGTTTGGGCCCTGACCGGGACTTGAACCCATGGCCTTTCGGTCAGTGGGATGCCACTCCAACCAGCCAGCCAATGCCAGCCAGGGCTCGGGAGTCCTTGATGTGAAAGCCACCGGGACTGTGCCCAGTGTTACAAGCCCAGTTTCCCCAGACCACACGTCAAAAGCTGACAAGGAGTGTAAGGTTACACATATTAGGAGATACTTGGGGGACAGCTAGCTGTCCCCTCACGGAGACCTGGACAGGAGGTGAGACTGCTCAAACACGTCAAGATTATGTCACAGGAGACCAGGCAGATCCCTCATGAGGACGTGTTGGAGAGCTGGCCACGGGCCCACCGCTGGCTGTCCAGGAAGGACGCACTCGGCTGTCTGCAGGGAACCAGCACAGTGTCTGCGTGTGAGGAGGTGGGCGCGTCTCATGTGGAGACGTGGAAAATGGCCACGGGCACCCAAGGGTCTGTGTGGCCCCGTGTGCTTCTACTCATCTGTGACAAGGGGGTTCTTTTTTAATTAGAAAGTCTTCACTTTGGCTGGTGTGGCTCAGTGGATTGAGTGTGAGTCTTTGAACCAAAGGGTCACCGGTTCTATTCCCAGTCGGGGCTCATGCCTAGGTTGTGGGCCAGGTCCCCTGTAGGGGGCGCTCAAGAGGCAATCACACATTGATGTTTCTCTCCCTTCCTCCCTTCCCCACTCTCTAAAAATAAATCTTAAAAAAAAAGTTTTCAATTGCTGTGACCTCCAATATTATCGATTGTTACTTCACACCCCCCCCCAACTCTTTTGTGACACAGAAACATGACACAGCTATTTCTGAGTCTACAGACTTGGCCTTGGCAGCTCCGGGAAACTAACACAGGCACAGAAGCCCGCATTCATTCTTTTACTTGGCATTTCCATAAACCCCAGCTTAGCATGTCACTTATAGCCAACGAGCAGACACTCACGGTCTGAGACAGAGTCGTTTATGGCGATGGTGGCCTTGCCGGGCTCGCCGATGGCGGCGTGCAGGGGCATGCGAAGCACCAGCTCGAACTTCTCGACTCCCTCCAGCACCGGCTGTCCCAGGTCGTCCAGGATGAGCACGCGGACCGTCTGCACAGCGACGCCGGGCGCGAAGTCTAAGTTACGGCTGATTCCCACGTAGTCTGTTCCAGCTAGGACAGGGGCGGGAGAGTCATTCGGCTAGGGGCGGACGGGACTCACACAGGGTCAGGGTCAGCAGGTCACGAGGGGACATTTACAATTGTTTTAAAAAAGAAAGCACGGCATAGCATCACGGAACATTCACTGGACGCAGCACAGAGGACTCGTATCTGTGGTGCGTGCTGAGCTGGCCGGTCCCAGACCAGGTTCTGAGCTTTGCTCTGTCTGCGTCCACTGTGTTATTTTAGTTTTAGTGTCTTACGGTTTCTCCACCGTTATTTTGGAATTCTGAAATGGAGCTGATGGAATCGGGTCTAAGAGTCAGTGTATCCCCCAAACATGATGATTATAAATTATGAAAGAAATATGTTCCTTTAAACTTTGTTCACATTAGTTAAACACCTGCATTTCTTTTCGTGAACTCCTAGAGAATGTCCTACTTAGGTGTGCGGTGGCTGGTTAGAGCGGCACACTGCAGAGGGACGCTCTGTCCCGGCTCTCCAGCCACCTGCACCCCTGTTCGGGGGCCGACCCATCATTCTCAAGGACGTATCGGGGCTCTGGTCTTTGGCTGAGTAGTTTTCAGACCACGAGGTACATACCTAGTGTCGACATCTCCATTTATGTCCAATGTAGTTAAAAACCAAACTTTCTTCTGATCTTCAGGTACTACGTCTACGGAGACTTAGAGTGGGGGATGGCAGTTCAATGTCACTGCTTTTCTGTTTTCGTAACCTCTAACGCCCACTTTGTATCAAATTCACCTCTGAATGTGCACTATATTTGAAAGTTGCATGTCTGTCATTCGTGTTTAGAAATCTCTGTATCTGAATCCATTGTGGCCCTTCTTGTGTTTTTTTCCTCTCTGCTTCTTCACCTTTATTCTCACCCATCTTTCTTTGATTTGAATTTTCTCTTATAAAACAACTAATGGGACTGAACAAATGTTTCCTGGACACTGACTCCATGCAAGCACTGTGCTAGTTCCACTGCACTAAGAAGTTAAAACTTAGGGGTGACTTGTGCAACGGAAGGACACCCGCTTGCTGTGTGCGATGAAGGTGTAAGGCATGTCCATGTACGTGTGAGTGTGCAGGGGCTACAAGACGGAGTTTGTGTTGTCGGGGACTGAGAAGGGAAAAAAGGAAACTTCTAATCCCCTGCTCGCCCTAAACGCTACCATCACCTTTTCGGAGATGTTGATTCCAGAGCAAAAGGCAGGCATGGGCCAGCCGGCGCGGCTTGAATAGCAAGGCGGGGAAAAGCCTTCTGACCAAGCACAGCCGAGGCAGGAGCCAGGCGGGAGGGGCGCACCTGCTCGGCCCTTCCACGCCGTGAGGGTTTGTGCAGCTGGCCACCCCGACGAACCCTGTGTGTGCGACGTCGTAACACGAAGCGCCAGCTCTGCCTCAGGCAGAGAACAAATGTGTGCAAATCAGGCATCAGAATCGGGTCTCTGACTAATGTGTGTTTGCCTGAGCCTCTGACTCATGACCCGAAGCGTATTTCCTCTGCGTTGCCTCCCACACAGCGACAGCTTCAGGGGCAATCCGTCCCATCCGGCTACTTTAACAGGGGGTAAGGAACTCTAGCTTTCAGGCACCCCGCGTCCCTGCACGTCGAACAGACGCGATGGGAAACCGCTCACCGCTGGCGGACGGAGGGTCGGTCTTCTGAGAGCTCAGGGTGACGCTGGAGGCCCCGGAGAGGTCGGTGCCCGCCCTCCACACCTGCACCTCCACGCTGCCCGCGCTCTCATCCACGGAGTACTCGGCGGCCCCGAAGTGGAAGGCGGGTTCTGTGAGGGACAAACCGAAAGCCACTCCTGTTATTTTCATTTTTCTACCTCCAGCTCCACTGATGGAGTTCCGAAGAAGAGTTAACTTTACTGTATCGACATCTTTCTACCAGCGCCTGTGTTCCTTTGAGTAGGGCAGCACCTCTGGCCTGTAGAGCTATCGGGTTGGCCAAAAAGTTCGTTCGGTTTTTCTGTGAGCTGGCTCTCATTGTCTTCACCGTCGCCGAAAACAACGTTAAATTTTACAGTGACAGCTGTCCTATCAGCGTGCATTTAGAAAATAAACTTACTCGAAATGGGTGAATTTTCATGTGGCCACTTTCATATTGAAGATGGAAGAAAAGAAGCAACATTTTTGGCGTACTGTGCTTTATTATTTCAGTAATGGTAAAAACGCAACAAATGCAGAAAAAGACATGTGCCGTGTGGGAGAAGGGGCTGTGACTGATCGAACGTGTCAGAAGTGGTTTGTGAAGTTTCGTGCTGGAGATTTCTCGCTGGATGATGCTCCGTGGTCGGTCGACCAGCTGAAGTTGACAGCAATCAAATCGAGACATTAATTGAGAATAATCAACCGTATACCACGCGGACACAGCCAACATACTCAAAAAAGGTCAATAAAGTTGTTGGTGGAAATGAGAACTGTGCCTTTCACTTTATGAACTTTTTGGCCGACCCAGTGCACGGCTCTCAGGTCAGAGTGCCTCTGTTGGGGGACACCACCACTGATGCGGAAAGGCCAAAAGGAACATTCTCTTCTCGTGGCAGGAGCTACGTTGTCCCCCCGCCACGTGGCTTCTCCGTGGGCTTCTTGGGAGTTTCACTGGTGAAACAGCATCACAACGAAACAAAACGCGTAAGGCAGAAACCCAATCATCTTGCCCCAAAGTCCTTCCTCCGGACACTCTCTGCATCATGGGTCTCCCTGCCCCGTACATGGGGCCTCACTCCAGGGGCTGGGGTGCCACCAGAACCACCGTGTGGTTGACACCTGCCGGGGCAGTGGACTGAACGCTCCAGGGGACGGCCGGGCCGGGAGACCTGGGGCGGACAGGACGTGACTGCAGGTCCCCTGCACAGGTCGGGGGTGTCCAACACCAGCTGAGGTTCCAGTAGGGAAATAACCTCACACCCAGGGTTTTGCGTTTGTCTGAAACCTGCTTCGGGGACTGCATTTCTCTCCAGCTTTGGCGATGAAGGGACCGCACCATCACTTTCTGTCTGACGCCACTGCTGACTGGCAGGCCGCCTGGTGGGACCGGAGGCAGAGCGGTCAGCTGACTCACACAGAGACAGAATTTTGTGCGTTCACTTGAAAAAGTGTAGTTTGGGCCATTCGCAGTATCACAGGGAGTTACAGAAATAGTACCAGCTTCGCCCACCGGCAGCTCACCAGTAACCACTGACCAAGACAAACCACGTGAGCGCACAATGCGGTGAGTAGCCCTTGGACCTGGACATGCCATGCAGCGTTGTCTGGCTTTACGAGACGCAAAAGGGCTGCACGTAAAAGGTCGTGCAGCTCACATCCGTGGTCCCCAGAACCCAATGCCACTCAAGAGACGGCCACCGAGTTCTGGGTCACCTCCCTGAGTCACCAAACCCACGACACCAGACACGACCTGCGGTCCTGGTGGAGGAGACCCACTGCATCCACTGCTCCCGCTGAGTAAAGATTCTTCACTTTCCTGCCCCAAGTACATCACCTCTGGTGAGACTGGAAAAACCTGTCTTCCTCTTTTCTTCACACGAGGAGCATGACAAAACGCACACGACGCCCCCTATACTCCTGCCCCCTACACTCCCGCGTGGTGCAAAGCAAAATTGGAAAGTGTGTTTGCCTATTCGGTTTGCCTGTCGCCCCCTTCGCCCCCTCACCCTTTCTGTGTGGCCGCCGCCGGGCCGTGAGCGTCCAGGCATTATCGTGCTAACCCCGGCCCAGGTGGCCCTGAAACAGGAGCCCGCACATTCCTGACGTTTCTCCCCAAGGAGGGGTTGGGGCTTGGAAATTCTTGTCGTGGCCAGAGGGCGAAACCAGGCCCGTCTGTGTGTTGTTACAATTTAAAGGGCCTGATCCTCTGTCTCTGCCCAGTCCTGGCGAGCGACATACCCTACGAATTAGGGGTCTGAGTTCAGGGACAGCACTGGGGCGTGCAGGGTGGGGGGGGGGACACCTGCCGGGTACTGACGACCCCTCCCACGCCCTCATCTCTCTGCTCCCCGCTGCCACACGCTGCCCACGGGACAGCTGGGGCCACGTGAGTGGGTGTGTCAGCCCCAGAAATGAAACTGGGTGTTTTTATGTTATAGCTGCCTGTGTATTTCTGTAAAGTTAAAATAAAAAGGGAAAAAGGAAAAAAAAGGGTCCTAGGGAATACTGTGAAAATCGTTACCCGAGCCGTCCTTCAGAATAAAGGGTAATGGCAACGGTGACCAAATACAGGACATTCACAGTTGAACACACGTGTACTACACACACACGCGTGTGTGTGTCTGTCTGTCTCAGAGGGGTGGGGAGAGAAGGAGAGGGTGGTGGGGGACCGCTCACCTAGCGAGGCGATAATGCCAGGAGTTCTGTGATGGGGCATCGTCAGCTCCAGGGGAAAGAAGGGGGGGAAGGGGGTTTTAATCCTCAGTCTCTCAATTGCACCACAGCAGTTAGTAGAAGGCATTAGAAGAGATATTTCTTTAAAATGAACTTTTAAAGCTTTTCTTTATCTTCACCTGAGTCCACGCTTACTGATTTTAAAGAGAGGGAGAGAGAGGGAGAGAGACAGCGGTCGGCTGCCGCCTGTGCGCTCCCCGACTGGGACGGAGCCGCACCCAGGGTTGCGCCCTGACCGGGAACGGAACCTGCGACCTGTCGGTTTGCGGGATGACGCTCCAGCCACCTGAGCCTCCCGGCCGGGGATGCTGGAGTGAACGTTTAACTTACCCGTCGATTCAAGGTATTTACCTGATTTCTCTCCCACCTGTGCTGCACGCGCCCTGAGCAGATATTGATCCATTTCGATCACCGCGGTCAAAGTGTAAAGTGACGGACTGTGACTAAATGACAACACGATTTTTTTGTGAGTAAAACAACTTTGCCAGCTGCCTAGTTTCTGATGCCGCAAACGAGCAGAAGCGGTCACACCTCAGCACTGGGTCTCTTCCCAGTGTGGCCGAGCGAGGATCGAAAAGCATGCTCGTTATTGTTTTCAAGTGTCTCAACGCCTTATGAGAAATCTCTAGAATTTCAGTGTGGTTTACAATCGTTCCCCTGTGGGCAGCACCTCCTGTGACACCAGTGAGTTAAAAACCCTTCACGCAGGGGATTGCATGGCACGTCGTTGCAGATAAACGGTGGAACAGCCCGGAAGCTCTTAATCGGCTCCGAGCAAGAGAAAGGCAGACAAGGATTAACTCGAGGAGACTGCCAGACGCTGAAGCGCACCGAGCAAACCCCGACCCACCGCCTGTCCTGGCAAATTCCGTATTTCCTGAGTCAGATGTTCACAGGCCTCGCCCGGAGAACACTCAGGTTTGTCTGTTTCTGTCTAGGAGCTCGGTGCACAGCCACGTAAGCCGAGGACCTCTGTCTGTCCGCTTTGGAAATGCCCACGTTCCAACGTCGAGTAAACCAGAGAGCCTTTCGGTTCTACAGTGAGATCTTAAACACACAGCGGGCTTTGTAAAGTCTGAGTCTGATGGGGAACACGGTCCGCGGCTGAGTATGATCATCTGGAATGAGAGAGTGATGACCCCCTGGCCCCCGCCCCACGTATGCTGCCGCCCACACCACGGACCACCACACGCCAGCCCCCGCTCTCCCCTGCACCTCCCCTGCCCCCTCCCCCCGGGACATTCCAGAGCGCCCGCCTGCTCCCTCCCTCAGATAAGAGCTATGTAAATAGTGTGTGAGCCGAGCCAGGGGGATTTTTATTTTTATCCTCACCCGAGGACATTTTTCATTGCTTTTAGGGAGAGGGGAAGTGGGAGAGGGAGCCAGAGAGAGAGAGAGAGAGAGAGAGAGAGAGAGAGAGAGAGAGACATATCGACTGGTTTCTTGCGGGGCCCTGACTGGGACCAGGGATGGGAGCCGCCAGCCAGGGTGGGCGAGGGAGATCCTCAGGGGGCCATGCGGGAGTGCGAAGTTCCCTGGGGGGCTGACTGCTGTCCCCTGCGTGTGTGTGTCCTCCGTGCTGTGCCCCCATGTGCACCACGGAAACAGACGCAGGCACTGGCTAGAGAAGGGCGTCCCGCTCCTTGGGCACTGGGGACACTTGCATCGCACACAGCGCGGCCAGGACCACCTGGGTCTCTCCCAAAAGCTGCGGAAGAGGAAACCTGGCGGAGGACGCACACCTGCCATGGAGACGGAGGGGAGACAGCTCACGTGCTTCCCCCGAGGGAAGAGGTTAACTTTCACCTTCTTTGCTGAGTCTGGGACGTCTGGGCAGACGTTCACAGCTGCGGCGTGTCCCCCGGGTTGAAAGGCGGCGGCAGCGGGGCCCGAGCAGCCATCTGGAGCCAAATCCTACTTACTCACGTGCTCGGCGGCCCCGTCCGGGGCAGCTGTGCGGCCCCCACCGCCCTGTGCGCCGAGAACGGAGCAAAACAAAAGCTTGTCGTAGGCTGGCTGTTGGTTGGGGCTGAAAATGGTGCAGAGGAACCTCCTCAGAGCACCTGCAGCTCCGACCTTTCTTACGAGCTTTGGGCCTCGAGCACTGGCCCCACAGCCCAGGTCAACCCTCCACCCTACCGCCGTCCCCCCCACCCCAAGTCTGAGGAGGACCCTTCATCCAATCCCAGCTCCTTGGTGTCTCTGTCTCGCTGCTGCTTACGTGGACGTGGCCAGTGTCAACTGCCATCTGAACTCGCCCCAGTCGCCGAACCAGACCCCCAGGAGAGGCCACCCCCGGGCAGAGGCTTCCCTTCGCTGAAACCTGCCACCGCTCTCAGCACTGTCTGCAGACTCCCTCACCTGGTGGACAAGCCCCTAGACATTTGCCTCAGCCTGCCTTGGAAGTCTCGGGTTCGCCCCTTCCTCTGCAGTAACAAGCCAGGGCCCCGACGTCTTCAGTGTGTCCCTTCCCACAATCACTACGCCACCACCGCCGTCTGCAGCACGCCTTCCCTCCCGTCCACCGGATGACTCTGGCTCCTTCCCGGTGTTTGCTGGGGGGCCCTCTCTGCAGGGTCACTGCATGTTTGTAGCCCCTCTCTGCTGGGCTCTTGGGGGGAACTGGGGCTCTGCTGCTCCCTGGGGTCTCCCCAACATTAGCACAGTCCAGGAGCACGGCGGAGAGAATGACCATCCAGTGAGACAGTGTCATCAGCCACAGGGAGTGCACAGCATAGGTGCGTCGCCGCTCGAGGGAGGGAGAAAGGGCTCTCCCAGCATCAGGGGCCCTGGGGTGGGCTGCCTCCGCAGGAGAGGGGCAGTGGGGTGGCCCTGCGAGCCTGGGGTGAGTCCCACGGGGGGAAGCGGACTGAGTCACGATAAGCCCCAGGAGCAGGGCTCCTGTCCTCTGTTTCAAACCTTTCCCTCCGGGGGCTTCCCTTCGGAGGTGGGAGAATCATCCCAGCAGATGTAAGAACGGGGCTGACCCTCCGATACTCCTCCATGTTTCAGAATCATAGTCTCCAGGGGGTGTCCCTGGGGACCAAGGGCTTCCTTCTCGTTCTTTCTTTTAAATAGACTGTACTTTTTACAGTCATTTTTGGTTCAAAGCAAAACCTAATATCTGACTAGCGGGTCTCACATCTCAGCAGCTCGGGTGGAACTTTCCGGAGCGATGGCAAAGCCTCTTCATCGCCTTCGGGGGCGGAGACCGACGGCCGGTTTCGCAGAAGGGCCTACCATCACTCAAGAAGGCTGAAAGGCACACACTTTGTTTTTAAAGTTTTGGCATTTTGTCAACACACTCAATATATTGTTTTAAACGAGTGGAGGCTTATACTTTTTGTCTGAGAACAACTATAAAACGGTAAGATTATGACTATTAGGAAGGATAGCCCCAGACACCCTCCCCGCTGGCAGGGAGAGGTTGTCCGTCCACTGACTACGAATTAACTGAACACCTACTACGGCCCAGGCGCTGTGCTCCGCGCCGGGCATGGTGATGAGGGTGGAGGAGCCCCTGCCTTTGCGAAGTTTCTGGTCCCGCAGCTGACGCAGCGAGCAACCCCCTGCCACCCTGGTGCGGCGGCAGCGAGAGCGGCGGCTGCAGAGCAGTTGTGATCGAAGTGCTTCCCAGACACGAGCTCCTTCACTCCTCACCACTGTCCCATGAGGTGGGGCTCTCACGTAAGACTGGGTCCTGAAAGGCGCCCCCTTCCTGCCCGATGGGAGGAAGCCGGGGTCGGAGCCCGGGCAGAGCGGCTGCCTAAGCAGGCCCTGTCCCCGGAAGCATGACGTCATCTGATTGCCTGGACTGCGCCCCCCAGTTTGACGACGTTGCTGACGTTGCAACACTGTGTCTGTCTCCTCGAAGTAACTAATCGAACACCTCCTGCAGAGAAGAGTTCGTTCGTCCCCGCGGTATCCTGAAGCAGATCCGGCGCCCGGCGTTAGGCAGATGTGCCGACACGTGAAAGAACTTCAACGTGTGCATTCCGCACCGAAGTCCGTCATCCACGCAGGCTGGTCCCTGGGAGGGCAGCGACGCCCTGTGAAGAGGGCGTGAGGCGCCGCTCACCCGTCACCTGCTCGTCACCTGCGCTGCGCAGAGCAGATGGTGCTGAGCTGGGGGCCGCCGAGCCCTCCCGGCCACCACCTGGCCAGCTCACAATCTTATCTCGCGTCTGCAGGGTCCCCTTGCAGCCTAAGCGTGGGGAGAGCCCCCAGCTTTGTGGCCCTGAAAACGATCCCTCCGAGTAAGTGCGAGTCTTTGAAAATGCAGCAGCAGAAGAAAAGAATGAGTTGGTTGTTGGCACCGTGACCGCCGGGCTTTCTCTTTGTGCTGGGCTTCCTGGGCCGAGGAACCGGCGGTTCGGGAAACACCCTCCGGGGAGCGGAGGCCGGACACACCCGGCAGCTGGTGTGAAAAGCAAGCCGCTCCCCCACAATGCCTCTGCCCAGCCACTCCTCTGCTGCCGGCTAGCAGAGCTCTCCCAGCCACTCCACAATGGACAGACTGTCACTGCCCAGCGCGGGTGTGACGATGCCCGGCGGTCTGTGCGCTGGCAGCTCCCACGACTCGGCGTCCTCCGATCTTTGTAGGGACCCGGCCTCCCTGGGCCCTGGGCCCACGGGCGCCCCTTTGAAAGCACCCACTGCCCAGGGAGGGATCTGTGCCTGGCCGTTGTGCGTCTGTTCACCTGTGTCCTCGGGAAAGCCTCTGGAGATCGGGCTCACTGTTTGCTGAGGTGTCTTTAGCACTTGGACAGTGCTCGCCCCTCAGCAGGGGCGCTCCGCGCAGCGGGAACACACGTCACAGCAGGAGGCATGAGGGCAGGCGGGTCCCGGGTCTGTTTTACCCCCCACGGCACCCGCCTGGCCCATCGTAGACGCCCAGCAGGTGTTTCCGATGGATGCATCTCTGCACAGAGTGTTTCCCACGCCTGTCCCGGCACGGCAGAACCAAGATCCACCCCTCAGAGAAAGGGTGACCCACATGCTTCGTTTCCCGAGAAGCATGAAGGGGAAGTTTTGTCTCTATTTTTAACTGCCTCAAACGGTTACAAATGGCCTGAAGAAACGAGGCAGCTCTAGCGCGGGCTACATTTTAGAATCCCCGGGCAGATCATGGCTGTAACTGTTCAAGCGTGATGTGGTTTGCCGGTTTGATCAAGTGCTGTAACTTGTGTCCACCGCTGGGAAATCTTGTATCTCTGTAGGTCAGTAGCAAGGCTCTTCACATCACGTAAAAGATTTAAAGACAATCACAAAACACCGTGTGTATAACGTATCAACTAGGAGTAAAGGGGAAAAACGAGACCCAGAGTTTTGCTTTTCTGAGGACAAAGGGCAGCGTTAAGTCCACCTGCGTCCTGTGACCGCTGGTCTCCGTGCAAAGAGAACTGTAAGTTTCCTGTCTCTACGCCGAGCAGTTGGTCTGCCCACAGTGTCAGGAAATAGTACCTGTATGCCCTACGGCTGTCTTGATTTTAAAATTCTAACACCTTCAAAGGAGAGGCTGTCATCTGTTTCGTAACGGGTTTTAGGAAATCTGTGTTCTCCTCGGCAGACGGTGCGTTGCTGAGGTTCACTGAAGGGTCACCCCTCTAAGGTCACTGCCGTGTTTCTGAGACTCTGGCCTCTCTCTGCTCACATCATGGAGCTGCCGGTCTGGAGTTTAAAGGGCTCTGCGTCCCGCCCGCTGGCAGCTCTGGGTCTGTCACCCTTTCCTCCGAGCTTTCTGATGTCAGTGGGAGCGAATACACAAGCCCTCCGTTGCTGCCAATAGTTAGGAATGCATGACGCTAACGACAACGCTTGTGAAGAGACCTTTTCTGACGATTGCATCCCTTACGTATTTTATTTTATTGCGGTATATCTTAAAAATCTCAAGCTTACAAACCCTGAAGTCCAGTTTCTGAGCAGTGGCTTCTCAGACTTAAGTGATTTGTGTGGAGTTTGTCCGGGACCGAGCCCTGGAGGGTCCCATAAATGCTCAGTGGTCTGCTTCCAGGGTTTCAGTGTTGATGGGTGAGCACTACTTACCCTTTGACACTCATGAGATGTTGCCCTGTGGCCCGCTCCACGGTGCGGGGAACCAGGCAGGGGGCACTGCCACGAAAAGCACGAAGCAAACAGGCCCGGGTTTGTCCGGGAGGATGGGGAGGTCAGCCCGGTGCCTCCTGCGGGCAGCGCCTCCCGCTCGGCCCTCCGCTCAACGCTCCACAGTGCGGGGAGAGCCAGGCTGCTCCCAGTCCAGAGGAAGCACCGGCCCACAGGAGCACACTGTCTTGCTGATCTTTCCGGAATATGTGCACGAAGTCCCATGCTCTCCACCCTCTCCTCCTTCTCCTGGTTGTCCCGCGTCCTCCCCGTCTCAGGCGGGTGACATCCAACGCAGTGCAGACCCCGTCTCACTCCGGCGTGGTCACGCCTGCACGTGTGGAAACCCAGGGGCAGCCTCCACCACACGAAGAAGCCACGCCTCAGTCTCCGACGCACGGGCCCTCGAAACGCTTTCCTTGTGGCCCCACAGAAGACCCTACTCTCCACCCGCAACGATTCCACTCTTGCTCGGAAACCTCTGGGCGTTCCCTCTCAGGTCAGTGAAGTGTCCCTCATCTCCTGCAGTGGCGTCCACACTGCACTCCAAGCCCGTGTCTTCACACTGCATGGCCGGCGATGCCCGCTGCCTTTGCTGACTAGTTTTTACGGTGCCTCACACAGCTTAGATTTTTTAAAATGTTGCCAAGCATTTCGTACATCCAATTTCACTTCATTTCATGTTTGTTTTTGAGTGCTGTGATATCGACGTCATTACTTTAAATGCCCTTCCCACGTGGAAAACCGGGTATTGTGTCGACTATTCTGGGAGTTCTCCCACCGCCTCTCGGGGTAAGACGCCCCGAACACCCTCTGGCTTCCAGTGAACCCTCAGTGTCGCCGACCATCCCAGTGGCAGAGGACGGCTGCTGTGCTGAAACATGCAGCCAGAAACTCGCTTTTCCATCTCCTGATTTTTAACGTCGCTTTAACGCAAGCATGCTAAACACAAAGTGTGATTTTGCCAAATTGTTACTTTCGTGAGCTGGCCCTTCCTCACGAGGACTGGCCTGGCGTGAGTTAACTTCTGGCTTGGCTTGGCACGCCCCTCCACGGTTCCATTCCCAGTGGGGCTCCCGCTCAGAGGAGGCTTTTCCGCTGTAAATGAGCTTTTGTCCAAATGAGTCCCACTCACGCAGGACTCCTGCCCGCCCCGGCTCCTACTCAGAAGGTGACTTTTCCGGGTGGTCAAGGAAGAAGCCACTTTAGCTAAAACCCCCCGTGGGCAGTCACACAAAAGCTAATTTCTGCTTCAGTATTTCTTAATTAACTTCCAAGGACTGGCAGCAAAGATTAGAGAAATGTCATTAGCACTGACTTACACTCCTCCTCACAGATGCATACTACAGTATTACATCGTGACCTTTACAGGGGTGCGGAGGACCAAAGACTTGGCGCGGGACACTCAGGTCACCTGCACAAAACACAGCATGGTTCTCCTCTCAGTGTGCTGCTAAATCCCTTTCAAACACAGAAAAGATTCTAGCTGTTTCTTAAAGATGCAGCACAGGTTTTCTCAAGACGCACTTCTGTGTTTCAAGCCCTTGCTTTATTCTGCCACGGCTAAGGGCCGGTCGGCGCAGAGAAAACGGCTGGTCCTCACCTGAGATCTTCAGATGCCTGCACCTCAGAGAAGTCGGTCCAGCTTGGGGTCGTGCCCTGTGTGCACCGAAAAGTTACTTTTGAATTCCGCTGAGGAGTCATCTAGCTCTGGAGAACGCGTCAACTTGAAAGCGTTCAGATCTCTGTAAGTTACACTGTTACAAGGATTTGCCTCTTGTTCGTCTGGGAAGAGCTGGCCGGCTGCTGCGTCCTCGGTGCCCCGACCCCACGGGCGGAAGGGAACCACCCCCAAGGGGAGGGCCGCTGGGCCATGTGGGATGTTCCGCCCAGATGGGGAGCAGGCTCAACCACCCCTGCTCCAATTCTGCACCTCTCAGCGATGGGAAACTGGAACAGTACCCGCCTCCACCCCGCCCCTGCACCAACACTGGCGTGTATGTGGGTTATTCTGGTCCAGGCTCCATGCCAGGGGCTTCCCTCATGAATCGCAAGGGTCCACCCCAGCCCAGGGGTGACGCGTGTCCACTCTGAGCTCCACGGGCCTGCACTGGAGATAGACGCCCACGACGCCGCATCTGTGTGACCTCGGGCAGTGCCCTCGGCCTCTCTCGGTCCGGTTTCCCACCCAGCAGACGAAGAAGACGCCTCTTCCACGGAGCTGTTCGGAGGTTTAACCGGACAACTCACGTGAATGAAGTCTTCGGCGCGCAGTAAATGCTCAACGGTGGCAGCTGTCAGTGGGCTGTCTTGCTGCTCAAGAATGAAACCTGGCTTCCTCAGCACGCACTGGGCATTCTCTCTCCGCTCCGTAACGAGCTAGCGGACGCCCCTGCTGGGCAGCCGCGGGGCTCTCGTGCGTAAACTGGGCATGCGACAGGCCAGCCACCGTCGGGAGATGTCAGCTTCCACTTCGAGAAAGTGCAGGTGAAATGACCGCCTCATTTTACTCACAGAAACCAGGCTTTAGAGACGTTCACGAAATGTGACCGAAACGCTGGTAACAAGTGTTGGCGAGAACGGGGAGAAAAGGGGGCCCTCGTGCTCTGGTGAAGAAATCTGAAACACTGATTCGAAATCATGTCCGCACCCCTACGTTCACTGCAGCACTATTTTCAACAGCCAAGATGTAGGAGGGACCTCAGAGGCCACTGGCAGACGGCTGCATGAAGAAGTCCCGGCTGTGTACAGTGGGACACGACCTGGCCAGACCAAAGAATGAAATCTGGCCGTTGACCACCACACAGATGCACCCAGAGGGCGTGTGGCAAGTGACATGAGTCAGAGGAGGCAAATGAAACATGACTTCTCTTACCCATGGAAAGTGAAAAGTAAAGTAAATGAACAACCAAGACAGAATCAAACCCACAGACAGGCCCACAGAGGGTGACAGGGTGCTCGGTGGGGACGGGGCTGGGTTAAGACGCACCAATGGCTGGTTATAAAGATAGTCAGAGGGATGTAATGAGAAGTCTTGGGAACATCGTCCGTAATACGGTAATAACTCTTTGTGGTGTTGGGGGGCACTAGACTTTTGGGGGTTCGCTTGGTAAGGGGGGTTCACACAGGTAAGATTCAGCAACTCCACCTCTGGAGTTATCTGAAGACAACAAAACTGACCCAGGCCCCCTGTGGCTTCCTTGACCACGGCCATGACATGGAAACGACCTAAGTGTGGACAGGTGGAGCACCGGGTTAGAAGGTGTGGCACATATGTGTGACGCGACACTCTTCATCACAAAAGATACACAGAGGTCCTTCTAACGGCAGCAACACGGATGGACCTGGAGGGCACGGTGCCCAGGGGAGTGAGACTGAGAAAGACAAATGCCAAATGGTCTCACTTGTATGCGGAGTCTGAAAAGGAAAAACAGCTGATAACCATGAAGCAGAGACTCGGGGTTCCCAGAGGCAGGGGCTGGGGGGGAGCCGGCACCATGGGCGGGAGAAGCGGGGTAAAGGCCCAAACCTCCGGTTGTAACACCAACATCCCCTGGGGATGTGCCGGGTGGCAGGGCGGCTGCAGTCGGCAACTGTTTCACATGCTGCGAAGTCGCTGGTCGTTGCCAATGATATTTCACAGTTACGTAAAGGTTCTCTTCACAAGAACACAAAGGTTTTTTTCAGAACTCTGAGCTGATGGACGTGAACTAGACTTACGTAAATATCAAAATATCAAATCGCCTGCATACCTGAAACTAACAGAATGCTCTTTGTCAATTGACTTTAATAACAATTTTTCCTGTGATTTTATTTTGCCCCATCTGCACCCCGTAACAATCATGTGGGAGAGAGTTTTCCCCAACAAAACAAATGGAAACAAAGTAACCATCAATTCTACTTTAAATATTAAAATGAAATCTACCTGTATCTTTCCATCTCGGGGGGGGGCAGGATTTATAGGGGATTGTTAGTTCTGTTTGCAAAACGCTGGCTTCCTCTGGAAGAGCAACTGAATTTAAAACAAAGCTCCTGTGTTTATTTACATATAAAGTGGAATTGTTTACTGAACTAAAAAGCTAAAGCAATACTTAAATATACAAGTTTATGCATGCCGGGTATAATCTACGTGTTAAGGTAAAAACTTCCTGAGTTTTAAGATGGTTTCAGGTGAAAGTCTTTTGACCTCCGTCCAGCTTTCCCTGAACCAAAGACACACCACACCAGTTCCTCCCCCTCCCCCTCCTGAGGGAAATTCAGAGGGAAGTGGAAGGTGTCTGAGTCCGGGGCCCCACCTGTCCACCTGCTGCCTCACTCCTCTCTCTGGATCTTGCCACCTTCCCTCCCGTTCTCTCCTTCCTCCCGAGAGAGAGCGAACCGACTTCCCGAACTGGGAAGACCGCTGGGCGCAGGGATCCCCGTGCGGAAATTTCCTCTCCCTCCGGAGGAGCGGTCTCCCTCACCCCTCGTCTTGGGAGCGCAGAGATGCCCATTGAACTTAACTTTCCGTAAATGGATTACCTTTCCAGTCATTCCCTTAAGGGCCTGTCTGCTGGGTTTCTCTGAAAAGCGAGTTCAAACCCTGAGATTTAAGTGACAAAACAAAAGCTTTACGAGCAAAACCAAAAACAAAACAAAACAGAAAGAGGAGACTGAATTGATCTAAATTGCTTCAATTCCGCACCATGAAATTTTGAAAGTTTCGTCAGCTAATGGGAAACGGCGCTGCACAGAGGGAGCAACCACATGGGTGTGACGTCTGCCCTTTGAAAACATTAAATCAAGACAAACCGTTGGATGCCGCCAACTGAGGCTTCACCGCGCCCTCCCATCCAGCTCCCAGCTACCCCTCGCGGGCGTCCCGCCCCGGCCGCGTGGGCTGTGCTCGTGCCTGCCTGGCAGGAGGACGCCTTTCCAGGGGAACCCCACTCACCGTCGTCTTTGTCGGGGACGATTGTCACCCGGGCCCCCGGGAACTGGGACCCGATTCTCCCGCCCATGGGCATGCTCAGAAGCACCCGGAAGGTCTCCTCCTCCTCGTACAGGGAGTCATCGATGATCACGACCCGGCAGGCTTTCTCACGCTCGTCCTTGTCAAAGCGGATGACGCTGGTGTGGTCCTCGGGCCTCGAGATGTAGTCAGAGTAGGACAGCACGGAGGTGGGCACGGTGCCGCTCGCCGAGCCTGGACGCAGGGAGAGGGGGACAGTGTTTGGCACTGACCCGGTCACAAGGCCGTGTCCAGAGACAACAGCACACGCAGCGCTGTGACAGTCAGTTACTGTCTGTGAAAGAACGTGGCTGGACACTGCCCCCGGTCACCGGCCTGGCACCGCAGGCCAACTTCACTACGGCCTCACACATAGGCCAAATAGTCCATTTCAAATGTTTCCCTTTTTTTAAACATTTATTTTTAGACACAGGGGATGTGAAGGAGAAAGAGAGGGAGAGAAACATCAATGTGTGGTTGCCTCTTGAGCACCCCCCACTGGGGACCTGGCCTGCAACCCAGGCTTGTGCCCAGACTGGGAATCGAACCAGTGAACCTTCGGTTCACAGGCCGGCACTCAATCCACTGAGCCACACCAGCCAGGGCTCAAATGTTTTCTCTGCTTCCTGCCAGTGGTCTCTTAGGACAACCCGGTGAAACAGAACAATGGCTTCCACTAGTGGATGTGTGCTGCGTGTCGGCGGCCTGCTGGCTGTCTCACACCTCACGGACCCTCTGGACCCCTCTGCTCTCTCGGGCTGGGCTTTGTGCGCCTGGTGATCAGGCTTACAGAGGTTAAACTCCTGGCTCTGGGACCCGGAGCGGAAGGCGGACACCCTGAGGTCTCCGACTGTGGCCGCCACCCTCTTCCGCTGTCCCCCACATGCACAAGCAGAGAGTGGGAAGAGTGTCCCCTCAGACAGCAACAGTGTGGCTGGCTTCTGCTTCGGCATTCTTGGGACGTCTACTTGACTAATGGACATTACGTATTCATTTTAATTTTGTATCCAGTAAAATCGACTTACACAGGGCGCCTGCCCATCAGCAAAACAAATGCTCTGAAACTAGATTGAAATGAACTTCCGATTCATTCACCATTAGTTTCTTTCCTGGGGTTCGCATTTCTTTCACACTTTCTCTTTTGTTTTCCTTTATTTTTAAAGGAGGACTCCCTCTGACCTGAGCAGCCCTGGGTCGGGGGGAGGGGCTTCAAGGTCATGGGATCCACAACGCACTTGGTACTAGAGTGAGCAACCGAGTGGACCCGATATTTCTGAGCAAGTGGCAGGAGAACCCGCCACTGCTTTATCCTTGCGCATGAAACTTATAAAATAAAATGCTCCACTCGCGGCCGGAGGCCGTGCCCGCGCGTGTTCAAGCAGCTCCCTGACATTGGGGGGCAGGCCGCACTACCTCGCTGCGTGTAGCAGACCACCATCAGCTCCTGGCTCGCGTCCCCGCTCCTCCGGACGGGCACCCGCAGCTCGCCAACGTCCTCCTCCACGGAGAACTCAGGCTGCGGGATGAACACAGTGGACTCTGAGGAGAGAACAGCGGCAGTCGTGTCACTTGTGCCCAAGCCTCTCGGGAACGACCCTGCAAATGGGAGCTTCTGCACGGACGGACGGACTCCTCCCCCGCCGGTGGTCTTTCAGGACAGCCCCGAGCCAGGGGAAGGGGAAGGGGAAGGGGAAGGGGAAGGGGAAGGAAGGAGGAGCGAGAAGGCGGGATAAAGCCTGCAGGCGCCGGGCCAGTGAATTCGCCCAGAAATAAAACCCAAGATCGCTTCTCCCTCCAGAAACTGTTTCCTTCCCTGTCGGCAGGTGCTGCCGGCCGGTGTCCTCTGAACCCCACTCTGTTCTCTGGGCACGAAGCCACCCCTTTCTACCGCGCAGTCACATTACGGTGTTGGGGGAGACCTCACAAGCCATTTATGCTGCCTCTTCCTTCACAGACAGAGAAACTCCACTCACAGATTTGAAGGTGTTTCTCAAGGACCCTTCCTGGTACGTTAGGATTAGAACCCGGATCTTGTTAGATCTGCTGGGTCTGTTCTTTTCACCCCAAATGTGTTCCTTCTGAGTGATTGAGACATCACAATGCATCGTTCAGCACTGGGTTTCCTTCCTTGTCATTTTTAAAAAACGACAGTTCCTTTAGAATTCATACACTTGTGGACCAGCCACAAGGACCAGCCCCGCCGGGGCGCCCTCTGCTCTGCAGGAGGAACAACGACACACAGTCTGCGGCACTGTCTTTGTGCAGTAAGACAGTGGCTCGTTTTTAAGGTGTTCGAAAGGCACACTGAATAATAAAAATGGCATAAAGTGTTGAACGCACACCGTTCAACGTAAAACTCCATTTAGTTCAGCAAAACACTCGGTCCAATAATCTGACACAATAACCCCAAGTAGGTGCGTGGTGCTGCATTCCCAGAAGAACAGCAGGGGTATCTGGGAGCATCCTTCACACCGCAGAAACATGAGGGGCTCGACTGAAGCGAGGAGAGAGAGCTGGCGTTCTGCCGAGTCAGGGGCAGGGGGCCGGAGACGAGTGACGGGACGATTCTTTCAAAGACCCTCGGTGTTTTAGGGGCGTCGTGCGTGCGGAGATTACGTGCACACGTGACTTCATTCACATGACATGACAGAAGGATGGGGCAGAGCTATCCTAGAGAATGTGCCTGTTAATAAAATCAGAACTGTTCTGCAAGAGTGCACGCGTGTAACGTGCACATCAACACGCACACAGGTGCACGCACCGCAGAGCGGAGTAACAGGGACAGAGCGCAGCTGCGTCCGGAGGGCGTGTGTGGGAGGCGGTGAGGGCCGCCGGCGGGGAGAGCACACTCCACACAGGTAGCCGAGTAACCGGCACCGCTGGGGGCGCAGGGGCCTCGGGTCACTTCCACGTGGCTCTTGTTTCTTGAAATCTCTCACTTTTTGGACAATGAACTTGTGTTGATTTTATATTTTCAGATTGGTTTCATTACTCTTTATTTTGAAGCCTAATAAAGTGAATGCATTTTTAAAGAAATCGGTCAATGTGACTATACGTGATGAGTACTTCAATTTGTAACTGACACTTTTATTTTTAGGTTTAACTGTGCTGTAATTTAGGCAAAAAAAAATGACTTCTGTTCTCAGAAATAACGCAGTTGTAGCTACATTTGAAAGGGAATGTTCCAGCTGACCTTTCCTCATTTATACTGAATAGATTAAAAAAAACAGACTCTGCAAGAATCTGATAGAAACAAGATCCCTTCTACACTTTCTCGTTATCGCGGAACAAAGAGGGGAAAGAAAATGCCGTGTGTGGATAAGGCACTGAGTGTTCGTTGTTTTGGAACAGCCTGGCGCGTTCAGAACCTTCCGGGAGCCATTCCCGTGCACCTCCAGGCTACGCTGGTGCCCAGAAGCCCCCTGGATGCAGGGAACCGGATACAGACTCGGCCCCTGTTGTGGTTGAACTCGGGCAGTTCGCTGGCACCTCTGAGACGGGTGCAGTCAGACTGGCTAATTTCAACCGGGGCCTGGAAAGGAACAAGTGAGAACGATGAACACATATTGAAACAATGTGGCCAGGGTAATGACCCCCGTGAGGACACGGAGTTCCCAGATCACCCTCCGCGTCAGGCCGGCATGCTGCTTCCGTGTGCCTGTCTGGGTCGTCTTCCTATTGCTGCACGTTTTCCTTTGTAGATGTAGAAGCTTTCAGAACGTTTCAAATCGCTGAAAGAGTTTTATTTTGCACTGGCGTTTTTTTCTCATCTACTCTACGGTGCTGGAAACTGTCCTGTGCTTGTAACAAGTATCTTGTCTGAGTATTTGTTTTCAACAAAGAGTTGTTTGTTCTTCTTCCCGCGGTGAACAGCTACAGAGTTTAAAAAGAAACACGGTGTGGCCCCGGCCGCTGTGGCTGTGGCTCGGTGGGTTGGGTGTCGTCCCGCAAACCCAAAGGTCATGGGTCCGGTTGCGGTTCGGTCCCCGGCTGGGGCGTGTGCACACGGGAGGCAACTGATCAGTGCTTCTCGCTTGCATAAGCACCTTCCGGTATTATTATTTCACAGTGAGTATAGATGCGTCTGCATTCAATGAAAGGTGCCAGCTGTACCTGAACCACGACTATGCGATTTAAACAAGTGGATAGAGAGCATTATGAGAGCATGTTTAGAACATGTGAGAATCCAGGACACATCCATGCATGCGTGTGTGTCTGTGTGTGTGAAGTCTGTGTGTGTGTCGGATTTGGGAGCCAGCGTTCTAGAACCTGTCACACGTGAAGCTGGGAGCACCTGGTAAACATCAGGTGAGAGGCCTGACACGGAGCGCAGGCGGACAGGGCGGGGGGGGCATGGAGACAGGGGAGGAGGGAAGGTGTGTCGTGTGTGTCGTGTGCAGGCGCCTGCCCGGCGCATGCCCAGTGAGCTCCCTCATTGCCGTTGGCACCGCCTCGGGAAGGAGAGGAGAGTGTCGGCAGAGTGGGTGCCTGCTGCGTGGACGCCAGCTGGAGAGCGAGGAGAAGCGGCCCCCTGCCGCCCCCAACCCTCCCCCCCCAAAACAGCGCAGGCACCTTCCTGCCCCCAGCACACTGCGCTCGGGCTTGGTGGTGAAGACTCACGCTTTGTTGCCATCGCCCACCACAGAGCTCCCGCCCCCGCGGGCCACGTGCTCCTTCACCACAGGGACGGTGTCTTAGCAACTCTGGGCTCCCGGGACACGGCGCTGCCCACAGGCAGCACACCTGTGTGCCGGATGCGGCTTCGCTGCTGCGTGAAAACGTCTCGCTGCCCGTCCTGGGACCAACGTGCAGACAGACAGAGAGCTCACAGGCACGGCAACTCTCCGGGGAAGACTCACAAGAGAGTGTAGAAACACACGCTACACCCTGAGATACTGGAGAAAGTGGTCATCTGTGGCAACAAAGAGGACTGTTTAATCTCTTCGAGTGTAGCGTGACGTTTATGAGATCAGACGTAACGACACTTGTGTTTTACGTTTCCCAAGAATGCCGCCACGCGAGGAGGATGAAGCTTCCCTCGGTCTGCGTGTCCGGAGGCCTCACAAGAGCTGCCTGGCTTGTCTCAGCAGGTCACACAACTAGAAGTGGCGCAGTTGGGACTCACACCTCAGGTCTTGTGATGTTGAGACCGCTGGTCCCCAAGAAGACACGGGGCGCAGCAGGTGTACTGGGACATGTGGTGGCGACTACAGGGGGGCCGCGGCCAGGGAGAAGGGCTGCACGTCCTCTAGAAAATTGTCGGACGCCTCGGTCATAACGTGAAATACAATGATCGAGAAGTGTTATTTGGTAGCCTGCAAGGCTGTAGGTTGTAGAAGGAGTGTGTGTGTGTGTGTGTGTTATTGTGGGTACAGATTTCGTGTTTAATACGCCACTTCTCAGGCCTATGAGAGGTAGAGAGTGTCTCTCTGGGCTTATAAATACGAAGGCACAGATGGGGTTAGCTGTCTCAGTCCCTACAGTAGAGTGTGGCATTTGTACAACTTGGAGGATGAAATGTCACAAAGTGACTCGAAACGAACTCTGACGCGGGAGCCAGTTCATCTGTATTAACGCGGTCGTGGGCTCGTTGGAAAGAGGGGAGCTCTGTTACTCTTACTCCACTGCTCACCCCGAACTTGGGGTAACTAAGTAACTAAGGTACTAAAGTAACTAAGAAATCCTAGTTACTCATCCCTCACGCACGCAGTGAACTGCAGCGAACGTTCATGTCATTAAAGGCGAACGTCCTTCACGGGAATCACAGCCACAGTGGAGCTTCCCCTGGAGCAGAGGGCAGGGATGTCGGTGACACAAACACAGCCAGAGTCTGGTTCTCTCTGCTCTAATTGTTCTCGGTGTTTTAACCCGCGGGTTTCCGCATGCGTCTCTGTTTCATGCACTGGGGAGATTGTATCTTCACAGCGCAGGGAAGGGTTTTCTGGCTGACAACATAAAGCAGGCTGGCAGCAGAAAAGAAACTCATGTCTGGCTTCTGACAGGGTTTCAGCTTCAGAAGAGCCTTCCAAGCTTTTTATAAATGCCAGCCTTCAAAAGCCGTGCAACCTCCCCCCACCCCCCACTGCAACGAGACAAGCCAAGACTGCAGAAGTTGGGCAGGGGGAGGGAGGAAAAGGTCCAGTTACACATAAAAGCAGTGGAGTTTACTTTTAGCAGCCTCGGCGGAGGGTGTGCATTGACAAGCAAATGTAATCCATCAGAAAGTAAGAGCAACAGGCTGCAAAACACCAAGGGGGGGGACTGGGGGTGGCGCGGGCATTATGTAACCAATCTGGAAACACACAGCAACACGAAAATCTTTGGCTTGGCCGCCGACGGAGGGCAACTGGAATAATGGCGTGTAACGTGCGGAACGAACCCGCCCCAGAGTGATCTGATTCGTAAACTATGTGTTTAAAGCACAGTTTGTAAAGACAGTTAAGAGACTTTAAGAAGTAATGAGTTCATTGAAGGAAAAGGAGATGCTGGTTCTAATGGATAAAATTGCAGTGAGAGAAAGAACACATTAAGGATCCCGTTCTTATACATGAAAATAATAACGCCCCTTCGTTAATTTGGGGGCCCCCTCTCCCCTCAGCATGGCTGAAAATTCGGGAACACCAGGCTGGGAACGGCTCTCCACGGAAAGCCCACACACTGCACACAGAACTTTCCGAATAGAGTACAGTCCTCAGAGCCCCGCCCCCGCAGCAGCACCGCCTTACCGTCCCCGGGGTCCACGATCTCCACCGTGGCGGCAGCGGGCGGCTCCAGGGCGGCCAGCACGGGCTCAGACAGCACCACCTGGAACGTCTCCGACCGCTCGTGCGCCCCGTCGCTCAGCACGCGCACGCGCCACGTGGCGCGCGCCTGGCCCGGGTTGAACTGCACTTGCTTCTGCGCTTTGCCCTGGAAGTCCTTGTCCTTCTCCGCCGTCCCGTCCCGGGTGCCGATACCTGCTCGGAACCGCAAGACCCCGGCCTTAGTCTCTTCCCCTGGGCGAGGACGGTTTCCCTCGAGGGCTTTGGCGCGCGGCAGGCCGGTGCGCCTCACGGGCCACAGAGTAGTTTCTTGTTTACCGTTAGAGTGGCCTTTCCCTGCGTTGTACGCGGGTGTTTCCCCAGACTTTCATCTTACAGGAAAGCTACACAATTGCCTAGGCCTCTTTCAGATCTAGCGACATTAAATTTTTCTTAACTTATCACTGATTACTGCCAGTTTTGTCAAGTTACTCTCTATCAGTAGAAGGGCCCCGTGTGGGTTTGAAGACGTACATATTTCGGTTCACGTTTCTTGTTTTTACAGCCTTTTGTGTCTCCATGATTTTACTGCTGACACAAAACGTCTGGCGTGTTTTCTCTAGCTGCTAAAGGCCATTGACGTCAACATCTCCCTAAGCTTGAAAACGGGGGCAGCGGCCTAAACACCTCTGAATCGTTAGACAACGGGGAACTCTCGCCAGGATGCGGGGTTCTGGGCTCGGGGGGTGGAGGTGACACTTACTGATGAATGAGGTCTCGCCCAAGTAGCCTCTGCGCTGAAGAGCCACGTCCAGAAACTTGGTGTCCTCATTGACCAGGTAATAGTCCTTCTCGAAGGAGATCCAGGCCCAGTGCAGGTGGAAACGCTGCTCGGTTAACTTGTTCCCGCCTAGAAAGCAGAGGTGTGAAGAACCCCATCAGGGCTGGAGTGAGTGGCGTGAGAAATTCCCTGTGCTTGAATGACACCGCCTTACGAATCACTGCAGCTGCTTGGTTTGATACACAACTCCACACCCTGCACGTGGAGATGCAGCTTGGTGCTCAGCGGCTGTCATCATCCGGAAACACAGTAACAAAATCCCTTGATCTTCAAGGGAGAAATCAGCAAGGGGAAAGGAGGCAAGGGAGGTACACCAACTCAATAGCCGAGCTGCAGGATGACCTACTGGCCACAAGGTGCCGCTGGGGAGCAGCCGTGTCCACAGAGAAGGCTGCCGGGCGCGTCTGTGCAGTTAACACACACACCCAGCTCCTCGAATTAACTTTTTCTGGTTCGCTGAGCAATTGGGTGGAAGGCTTTCATTATAACCACTTAAGAAAAAGCAAATATCCCGTCTCCGCCTCCCCTCTCCACCAGATTCCACTCCATTCCGTAGAACAAACAAACAGCCCTTTTCACCTACTCCACTCGACTCTGAGGATAAAGCGGCCCCCACCCCACCTTCCCCCGAAGGGGGGAGCCGCTGCCCGTTGGGAGAAAACAGCCCTTGTGTGCGATCCCTCTGATGTGAAGCTGCTCCGCCAGGTGAACCAAAGGAGAAGCCTTATCAGCTGATCACCCTGCATGCCCCCCACCCCTACCCCCTTTGATCTGCAGCAGTTATTTCAGGGCAGGGTGAGGTGTGTGGATGCAGACATCAGGAACTTCTTTTAAGTCTTCCTGTAAGCGGGCGGGCGGGGAGAGGCCCAAATAATAAACACAGGCGAGAAGCCCAGTCTGAATTCCAGTTTCCTCTCTTCGGAGTGCCAGTTGAGGGAGCTGCATGGAACGGGACGGGACGGGAAGAAACGAGAGAAAGGAGACGGAAGAGGGGAAGACGGTAACTGACACCCAGAGAGCTGCCTGAGGGGAAACGCAGCGAGCAAACAAAGAAGGGGGAACGTGCTGGACTTGGCTGGAAATTTAAAAAATAAAAGTTGCAGCGATTTGGAGTGAACCATTCATGTGTCCTAAAGATCAAAGACCCAGGACAGCCGAGATTCTGCAGGGACGTTGGTTTTCTTGTTTATTGTTGTGTGTGTGTCTCTATTTCCAATCAGAGTAAACCGTAATTCTCTATCTGCAGGAGGGTGTCTGCTTCCAACTGCCTGAGCACCCGGGACGGGCGCTGGGTGGATGCACTGTTCTAGGCCTCACGTCCCGTGGAGTTCCTGGGACGCACCGGGACTACTCACTTCTTGACGGAAGAAGCCTATGGAAGAAGTGTGGTTTTTTAGTAGTCAAGTAGCTATCTTGTAACTCCTGCGTGTTTTATTCCTTTTTTGTATGTTGATTGATCTTAGAGAGGAAGGAGGAGAGGGAGAGAGAGATAGGACATTGATATGAGAAAGAACCATTGTCTTGTTGCCCCCCATGCACACCCCAACCGGGGATCAAACCCGAAACCTGAGTCTGTGCCCTGACCGGGGGTCGAACCCACAACCTTTTGGTGTACGGGATGACACTCCAACCAACTGAGCCTCCCAGCCAAGGAGTTTCATTCCTTTTTCATAAGTTTCAGCTCACACACACAAAGCACATACTACAGTTTTATTTGATTTGTGACTAGTAACTTCTGGACCATTCAGTAACTCTTGTGTCCAACGAATACTTTTTATTTTACAGTTTTGTGTACTTTATTCCTATTTCCTTTCCCCTGCATTCAAGAGTAAAAGATCACTTACCCTATAGTTCCTCTATTTCTCTAAATTTGGACACTTTTTAGCTAATTATACTACTTGATTCTCACCCTTTCCTGAAATATTCTGGAAATTGTCACCCTTCTTCTAGAGAGCACGTGTTTTAAGAATATAGAGTCCAGCCCTGGCTGGTGTGGCTCAGTGGACTGAGTGCCGGCCTGCGAACCAAAGGATCACTGGTTCGATTCCCAGTCAGGGTAAATGC